>CALYDF020000004.1:1110625-1173062 GCA_944474145.2 Dicrocoelium dendriticum
TTCAATCTGTATAAACATTTGGTATGTACGACGCATTGCTTCACAAAACATGATGGCCAGTATTTCAAGATGAACATTTATAAAACCTTTGCTTGATTTATTCCCAGAAACCTTCAATTCATCATTATCAAATAAGGGCCATACGTGTCAAACAAAAGGTACAGCGTTATGTAGTCATGTAAGGTTTGTATCAGAGTAGGGTTACTGGGAAAATTTAAATTTAACCTAGAATGAAGAATCTCAGTGTGTGAAAGTTAAGTTATACTACGCTTGCGAATACACATTGGGAAAAAGTAAAGGTTAGGGTTAGAAAAAGTAATAACGTAAGCCACAATTTTAGTTTTGGTTTAGGGTTAGTGTTAGGTTTAGAGTGAGGGTTAGGGTTAGCTAGCTGCCACATGCTGGTTTTGTTGTGCGTCTGTATATCGACAGGTCCGTGCTCTCAAAATTCTTTCGCAGATAAGCTTATGCTACATATTTCCGCTACTTTAGGAAAGGCGAGTACTATCTCCATGCAGAAGGAAAGTAGAATTACGCTTCTATGTGCTACAACGGCTTTTGCTACCTCATTTCCAACGCTGGCATATCTGTGGATAAATGTTTTACGTATGAAACACTGCGCTTTAGGCAAGGAATATTGCTCGGTCTTTCTCTTATATTTAATGCATACTGCCTATCGTTTGGAGAAAACATCCACAAATTGAGTTTGAGGAATTTTTAGTGTATACCGCAAAGTTTGGTTTGGTATCTGCACAGCCAAAGAATTTATAGCATCAGTTGCTTACACCGGTTTTGGTAATTGAGCTTAGTGAAACATAGGAGGCGCTTGGTAAACGAGCGCTGTAAATTATGAGCATCGTACTACCGAACTTCCTTGCGCTGGCAATCACAATCTAATATATTCCGGAATGAGACGGGCAAATATTTTCTAAATATTGAATCGAGATTCCTTTAGACGCATTGTTTTGAAGATTTGTCTAACCAAGGATCACATTTTGCTCATAAGCATAGGGGAATTTAGCAAAATAGAGTAGTGTACGCCGAGATCAAGAATCGCTGAGCAGATTTTTGTAGAAGTACCGTTATGTTTAAGCAGGGTAATATGGATAGTACACCTGTAGGACCAAAGGTTACAATTTTGTCTGGAGCAATTTAGTATACATAAGCGAAATAAGACTTCGAGCGCGCTGGTTTCACTATGAATGAGCGAGAAGCTGTATTGTATGTCGGTAGCATCACGTGAGAAATACACCTATACATCGTAAGGGAATACCTATAACGCAATGTGACTGGAGTATTGATCGGCGACATTACTTAAAGTAAAAACAGCAAGAACCAAGAAGGCTAAAATGGTAAACCCTTTCAGTTACAAGAGAACATTTCTTGATTGTGCGATAGAGTTAAATGCCGTGTTTATTTTTCAATGCTTGCTTAACACCTAGAATGGAGATTGGCTGAGATGCATAATGCATCCAACCGTGTGTAATCGTTTGTATGCAACCTGATCACACGCTATTTTCATGTCCAGATAGATAATGGCCACTGCTCTGCTTATATATATGGAGTGCAAAACGCACTAATGCAAAACAAAATGACAAGCTTGTCAGGACTTTATAGGTAGGAACTCACGCTGTGCCCTTCAAAAATTTTTCTTTGTTCTTGTTATTTCTATAGCGCATGGGCGATACATACGTGGCTGATAGGACAGCCTTTTCAATATTTTGGCAAATAAGTGGTCGGTTTCCTAGGAAAATTTTCCTGCGCTTCCAAATGTTTGGGTGGTGGCCGCTCTGCAAAGCCGCTAAAAAGTTAGGACGTAAGGCTGAAATAACCCGGAAATCTAAGTTTGCCTAGTGAATGTAGACACCGTCTAGACCTAGCTAATGTGAATTTCACATCAAATGTATTGCTTTCATGATTTGGCACCGGTAAAATTGAAAGCGTTTGCAGCATGTTGACAGTAAACTTAGGTATGCTATATGGTACTATTAAAACTGTGGTATTAAACTTTGCGTTTTATAAAGAGAACCTGATAGATCGCCACACATCGACTGCGTTAGTGCACAGTTGAACAACTTGATGATAAAACGCCACAACAATACTGTAAACGCAGCGACCTACTACATATGAGAGACGTGCGTAAAAAAGGTATATCTTATTAGCAAATAGCACTTAACTGTCGCGCACCGCTTTCTACTTTAGTCGCAATGGTGCAAATTAGCCCCGATATATAAATAAATAGGCTATAATGCGCGGTACTTACTACAGACGATGTAATAGGTTCTGAATAAATGTGCCTTTTAGATGGTGTGTGCTTCTATCCCTCACTAACTTTTATTTTAAATGCAGAAATACTGCTCTCAGATGTAGATAATCGCTCGGCAGAGTTTGAAATCACCACAAATATTTCGAACAACTTAATTGCATAGAGACAATGCGGAAAAATGCATAGTACATTCGACGTTTGAGTATAAAGCTCTCATCGTGAACATGCCATCAGTGATCAAGCTTTGAATGTTGTGCAATCCTTAGAAAATATTTGTATAGCTCCGTGGCTTTAACCACCAGTTATGTGCTGAAAGATAACGATAAAGTAAGAACAACGTATAGCTAAAGGTAGTTAATCACATTTTTTCACGAAGTGCAATTTCATTTCAAGAAGGAAACAAAAATAGGGACATGGACGGAACAGCATAAAATAAATGAATGCTTTGTCTCCGTATCACTGAAATTTTCATTAAATGATGTGGCGACTAAGTAGCAAGCAAGTATGTCCATCCCAATAATATGTCGCCAACAATTATATGTGGATGTTTACGCACACATAATTCCACAATATTCAAGAGACCATGGTTTAGCGAACCTAATGAAGCAACCAGGTTGTGCATTTTGATATCCTTCGCTCGTTTACTTAAAACGTGGCACTGGGTGCATATTAACTTCATCTGACTCAGAAGATCTTAGTCACAAATGTTTTCAACTGGCCGCCGAATGGGCATGTGGACCATTTGAGATGCACATTAGGTAGGATGTGTAATCCGTTTAATTAGTTAGTGTACACTGCTATGCAGTTATACCCTTAAGTGAACTCAACTGTTCCTTGCTGTAAAGCACCGCACGAATAAACACATAATGTGCTGAAGCGGTTCACTTTTAGCTGCAAGCAGCAGGTGTAGTTTAGCTGTTTTAAGGGCTTTAAAAATTGGGTAGGCATATTTGCATGCACTGGGATCGACTGCAGGCAACTAACTGGGCACCTAAACCTATCCTGGTAGCTAGAGAGTTGTGGCGCAGTGCACTTATGAATGCCTAATTCTAAGAATGCCAACATAATTTTGTAGAGCTGTTGCTCTACATACGTTGCAAAGGTCAGTATCGAATAGCATCATAGACCAATATCGCCAAACCACGCTGAAGTGTGGTGGATCCAAATGGTGTTCGCGAGTTTGTTTACTCTCAAAAGCTTACGTCGAGGTTTATTTAATTACGCTTTTCTTGAATATTGAGGGTACGAATTTCAATGAGGATCACTTGTGAATGCATCTAGAAACAAATTGGAGAAATCCGAAAGCTACAATATTGCTTACCTCTCACCATATTTTATGTGCTTCCTCTGATTTTGTTGCTATCATTCTCCTGTATGTCGAAGTCGATCGCTATCTGTATTAGCTGCGGATCCATCGCAAACAACTGCAATAAACATCCGACTTTGCAGTCGGTATGGGATGTTCCTGGCGAACGAAAGGATAGAAATCCTAGTTAGATGAAGTAGATTCCTACCTTTTCATCAGAAGAGGGCCCAAAATATTGCGACAAATAAGTAAGCTAATGAGGGTTGCCCACTGCTGTGCTTCACAAATTTTTACACGTTCTAATTTTACCAACGGTCTTCCATGTTCTCGGTTGGAGCTGCTTCCGAATCATGAGGAATTGATTTACATAGCGATTACTTAATGAGATTAACCTCACGTTTTGAGAACTGGAGTGATAGTATCATGAACCTAGTAATTACGGATTAGTTGAAGACCCGCAATAAGGGATGAAATAACTTATTAGCCAAAATCCATAACGAAATAACCTATGCAGTTCGATGCGAACAAGTTGCTATGCTTAGAGCCTGTCAGTAGTTCAAGAGATTGTAATGATATAATGGTCTTTCTTAATTACAGTTGCATTCGTTGGCACATTTGACATATAACCGTAGTTGGACAATACACACCTAGATTTAGACTCACGTAACCAAGTCGCTTGCTTCTTTCAAATTTGACATATTACAATACGGTATTTCCATGCAACACAGTCGAAAGTTTTCTCAGTGTTTCCACTCTGTTAGATGCATGCACTTATCCTGCGTGTTGGAGGTCTCAATACATAGCTCTCAAAAGATGGTGCGATAACTACTGCCGGTTTAAGCAAACGAACGTTCATTATATTGTACTCCCGTAGCGGAACGTCTAAGTACACACCGAGCATTATTACTATTCTGTCGCCAAATTTACTTGAGTAACAGTGTACTTTGATACCTAATTTTGGCATTATGGGCGGAGATGCCGGTCTTCCATATTGGCTGTTGATACGGCGAAGGCTGCCACCATATGCCTGCCGTCTGTCTATCTAGTCTATACTCTGAAGACCTGACAGTATTCCACTAGACGTATAGCACTGCGTCCAGTAGGGTTCAATAACTGCAATCACATCGGAACACTTATATCTTACCGACAGTTCCTTCCATTTATTCTGTCTACCACAAGTGCTGATTTACACACTATTCCACCCTCGTAATTTCCACTGTCTACTGCATAGGTTTGAGTGTTTAACTCGGGCAATACACCCGTGTGGATAAACCGTTGTTTGAAGCATGTATAATATGGTTCATGAATTAAATTACCAATTTTCTAAATATACTGACTTGTTCTTGTAAACAGCTACAGGATATGTTTAGTTTCATAGATCTAGACCTACGGGCTTTGGGTGAATTTTGTGATACCCACCTTTTAAAGAATAATTGAGAAAACTCAATTGCCATGCTCTTTCTCCTGACAGTTTTAAGATTTACTATTTCCCAATAAATCCATAAAGCTGCGCAAAATATTGCGGTTACTCTCCAAATAACCGTAAGATAGAGAACTGAGCTTATTTGATACTTTTATAAAATTGTGTAAGATGCACCGCCCTCAGCTGTCGATAAGTTTAAGCAATGATCACAACCTTTTGTGTAGCGTGTAGTCAAAATTTGTTAACATCGGTTCCGAATTTTATTCTATAGCTTGAACAAATGTGTAACAACTAATTTAATAAATTGTTATTTTTAGAGAACGCGAACCACTCGTTCAAAATTTCGTTTCGTCGCGTTACATTGTCGGAATAACATTATGATTCGCTATTCAATGTTATCATTCCTGCTATCATTTTACGGACTGCTTTGCGCTCTATAGACATGTATATTGGCCTTTCATTAGGTTTTATTTAACCATGAAGAAAATTACCCTTACTTAAATTCATAGGAATTCAGATTTCATTTTGCGGTAGAATAACTAGTCGGTCTCGCAATGAACAATTGGATGGCATTTTCGCATGTTATGGGCGTATTCACACCCAAGGAACAACTCTAACGCGGCTATTTGGATACGGTCTGCAAAACGGACTAGTAATAACAGAAGAAGCCAAATTCTCTTAACACTGATTTTACTCACCTGCACCATTTATCATTTTACGGTAGGACGCATCTGCATCACTGACCTATTTCAACGACTACTGCCAGATAATTACCAAGCCAATCCGTCAAACAACAAAACAATTTGGCCGTCCAGCGACTGCGAATGCTAAATTGCAAAATCGGTTTGTAAGATGCATCGCCTGCTAGCACTACGCTTCAACGGATGCTACGGCAGTATTCTAGTACGTAATGGGTGTTCGTCTGGCAAGCTTTCTCCTCACATTAGCCCCAAATATCCGCTTAACAACACTGTAACGCAGACGATGTATCTGGCCACTTAATACGTTCACAGCTGATCACGTCACACTAAAGCATTCATCAGACTTCTACATTACAACTTTGCGACTGACCTTAATATGGAGACTGCTTTGAGTGGAACACAGAACGTTCCAATTTTTAATGAAATTTGATTGCACCAACATCTTGTTTTGGCTCCTGTGCTCATGGATTATTACTGTGCGTATTCACGCCTAACATGTATATCGACACAACAGTTAAGATGGATATTTACGCGCCCCAGCGCCATTGTTTTCCTTGGCCGGACGACTATGTGAGAAAATGCTCACTCGTATTGACTATATGGTTTCGGTTACAGCGTTTATTAAAACGAAAAATTTACTATTCCAAAGAAGATAGGCCTCTAAGTGTATTTGATCGCGCCTATACAGTGTCTCGTTTTTCCGAGAATATACCATTTATTTATTGAGTTATTTATTTAGCATTGTTCATGGTAATGGTTCATTCATCTGTACGTAAAGGTTTTGGTAGCTTCGCTCAAGAAAGCTTAGTGTTTGATTAGCGAACGAGAGCTGTAATTTATGTGCATAATACTACCGAAACTGCCTGCGTTACAATGACTATAAAACATATTCCGGAATGGGTCGGGCAGACGGTTTGAAAAAAGTGAGTCGAGATTCCGGTAGGCGCATGGCTTTGAAGATGTGTCTAAAAGCGGATTAACATTTTGCTCATTAGCTCAGCGGAATTTAGCAAACTGGTATACTGCAGACCGAGAACAAGTACTGCGGAGCAGATTGTAAAAATGTACAGTTAAGTTTAAGTAGGTTAGTTGGAACGATACACCTGTAGGAGCAAAGGTTGCACCTTGTTCGGATACATTTCCGTTTCTCTAAGCGAATTTAGGTTTCAAGCGCGCTGGTTTCACTATGAATGAGAAAGATGCTGTTTTGTAGGTTGGTAGGATCAAGCGAGAAAGACACGTTTACATGGTTAGCAAACACATATATTTTGCCGTGACTTAAATCTTGAAAAACAACATTTATCTAAGAAAAAAGCAAGGAAGCAAGAATACTTCCCTGGGATACATTTCTTTTTAAAGGAGCCCTTTTCCTGGTAGTGCGATACATATAACACCGTGTTTGGTTGAAAATGTATGACTAACACCAAGACAGAAAGTTAGCTCATTCGCAAAATGCGCCGAATTTATGCAAACGTAAGAGGTCTGACGGTTGTTAAATTCCTGAGCATCTACATCTAATATGGTAAACAAATATAAGAGGATGCCTATTTTTGAGTTGCTATGTGAACAGCAGATTATGGTGCCGCGGTTGCCGTACATACATCGCTTATTCCACGTGGGATTAAGTAACGGATTTTAGAATTTAAAGGTCAATACGAACCGACGCTCTGATTGGAAATCCGCAGTTCCTATCTGGCCCTGAAAGAATTAGTTATTTATTAGAAGCTAAATACAGCAGGTACCACGCTGAAGCGCGGCTAGTAAGGTTTGAGTTTTACCAGGCTGCAAGCTTATATTATCTAACAGTGGAAAAACAATATCCCTGCCTGCGTGCTTACTGCTTGAACAATGCAAACATAGACGGCATTAAGCTAAATTATACTTTACCAAGTTCAACTTTCAGTAAAGAAACAACATTATTTCTCTTCCTGTTGCAGGTCCTTGGTCGCAGTACGACGAAGCATAAGTTAAACAGTTCAGTTTTATTGAGCAACAAGCAGCTAGGCGTACGCTCAGATAATTCAGCTTCTGTTAAACGGGGTCTCATTTGATAGCTGACAACAGCTGTCTTTTTTAATATCACCAATATTACACAAGCACGGATCATTTTATGATGACATAAAAGCGATTTGATTTAAAAGAGAAGTTCCGTGAAATTGCACTTTCGAAACATAACTCAGAATAAGCAGCATTAATTGAAGACCGTGCCTCATATCACTGTTATGAAGCACCGCTCATATCTAAGCCATCACTAACAATTAGCTTAAAAGAATATATAGAAGCGCCGTGTTTTAAAATAGCAGGAATCTGAATCAATTTTATCCAAATATGGTACAAATTAGTTAATTGCAGAGAATTCAACGCCTCAATCTTTATCATGGACGGAACTCAGATTGATATATGACGAATTGCAGGTCAGAACGATCATCCCTGCTTGAGTTTAGTGGACCGCATCATTATCTATATGAATCACCTCCGCGGTAATTACTGCTACACCTACCTGGAAACGCATCCAACTCGGATCATTGAAAAATTCCATACCTCGCCATCCTGATACACCAAACAATATCTCAAAACAAATTTAGAAAATACGTGTCATCCGAGCCATCAAACTCCAACAGCTCTACTGAATCTAGTTGGACTCCGAGGAAGCGAAGCACACAGGAAACATAAACCGGTTAACAGTACATGCCTGCGAATAACGGTGAGTATCATCAGCTGAGCGACAGCCAAGCCAATGTCATAGTACCGGGCAGCAGAGTTTTAAGTTTTGGTGGCTTTCTGCCTGAAAGCTTTCGTCTAACAAAAAGCCACTATGCTCTGTTTAAGAAAACGGCGACCTGGCGGACGTGACTTGCGGACGAGACTCGTGACGGCTCTCTACCACGCATTGAGAAATTGACTGATACCATATTTCAAAAGTTTTGCTCCTATCCAAATACTCGTTCATCGTTGATCTGTAACTTGTCATGATTATTTACACTTTTCTTCTGTTTGGTCCCTATACTTCATACGTCTGACCCCCACTCTGTTCAGAACCGCATCGGACCAGTTCCAGAAGGTCACCCAAATCTTCCAGGTAACTTTGGGTTTTACATCTCACTCCGCGAACAAATTTGCCTATGCAAACTTAATTATGTATGCCAACGCTTAACTCGATACGCTCGAGAATAGGCTTCATCCACTCTTAGGGCGAACTTGTCTTACATAACTAGGGACATCGGTATCACTCGTGCGCTAGGATTTGTTCATAATGCCATAATGTACACTAATGCCTCATCTCTGATTATACACATAGGTGTGCCTTGCATTGTTTATTTATTATTTACAGGCGGTCGAATGACGCCAAGATCCAGCACTTGCTGCAACTTTGCCTATGCAGGGGCAATTTATTCGAGCGGTAACCGTTGTGATTGAGTTGCAAAGACAGATCCGATGCAGGTGACGTAGCGCAACAATTTGGTGCTGACAGTTTGAAAATTATTCCGATGACTGCAGTCACTTCGGAAATTGGTAAAGAAACTCAATGAATGCGCTTTCATGAGGCAACGACAATCGGAGGTCGATTGAGCTGATTGACGAACCTTCACCCTGGTTATGAAGAGATACTATGCTGTCAGGGATTTGCTTTCAGCGTTTGGGTACTCCAGGACGTACAAAGCAAGAAGTTCGGCACTATTGGAGTTACATGTTTCCTCTGCGCCGTTCATGTCCAAAGAAAAATCAGATGATTTCTAGACCAAGGTTAAGCATTTCGCAGCAATCCCTATGTATATTAGTAATGTTAGTCGCCTGCTGCCTGATTTCATCGGAAGTAGATAGTAGTTCCTTTCCTTTTGGTGATGCACTTACCACGGCATCCGTGTGCACCTGAAAGGAAAAATATTTTGTGGATTCTTGGACGAGAATCATTCGACTAGACCAGTGGCCAACTGCAGGAGCCGTCATTATAAAATTGCGTGTGCATTTTTCCCTGCGGCCTACTAGATGCTTCAGGGGTTGTGCAGCTAGAGTGACAATCCTAGATGCACCGCCACTAAGGCAGTCATTGCAACAAAAGTGAATTACGGCATTGGGTGAAAATATGTGCCAACTCCGGGACACTTCTTTTCTGTTCCAACCGCTGGGGCGAGTGATACCTGAGAATCGGAGGACAACTTCATTTAAATTAAATACCACCATTTTGTTTGAGGGCCTACACACTGCTCTTGCCCAGCATTTATCCATAACTCATATTTATCATGAACACACATGTATCTCATTTCCACCTTTGATTTTAACTTCTAGTTCACTTTAAAAATATACCACCAATTCGGCACACAGACGTGACTTGTTTCATCTATAATACTTGTTCAATAAATCTACTATTTATAAATTTACTCTCCAGGTTCAGCGGTTACTTTCATTTATTTTTCTTTCTTAAATATACAAATATTCAACGAGTCACGGTCAATGCGGATTTTCAGCATAGCAAATATTCCTATTATATTCAGAGGAAATAAGACCAGAAATAATTTCAGGGATAATAATTATTTTCGGTGAATTCTCTTCAGACCCAAACGCTTACGTAACACTGATAGTGTAGTGGGTAAGCGTCAACTCCGGCTAATATTGATTTATAAGTTGTTTAAGAGCAAGAAAGCGAAATATATTACTTAGCATGCTTTGCAACCAGGTTCAATAATTGACATTTCCGAATAACCCGGAACAGTATATCTTCAAACTTTCTAGTGTAGTACTAAGCCAGATACAACTGGAATTGTTGTCATTAAGCCCCAAGTTTCGTATTCCATATAAGAAAATAGATAGCGCAGCCTTAAAGGTACAGTTAGAAAGCATAATGGTAGAAAGTAGAGACCTGTTTCCAGCATCTTCCAGTGATGTTGAGAACGTAAAATCTTGTCTAGTGAATAGTTGTCATGAATATGTTAAGGCTAAACCATCTAGTATTTGTATTGTTTCAAGAGAGCAAATTCAGACAATAAAAAAGAGCTACAGTTAAACTAAGAATTACTTAGATCTAGGCAAGACAAAGTATGTGGCACAGTGTTAATATATAGGGTGGATTATATCTGTAAAATGCAGAACATCGTCATTGACACATGTAAGTTCCAGAAGCTTATGGCCAGAAAAGACAACACAGGGGACTAAGAGAAACAGTTGACCGGTTGCCTCAGGCGAATGATGAAGCCAAACATATCAGAAATTGCGAATACGAACATTTGAGGCCTTCAGTTGGACACCTACCGAGATGATATGGCATTCCTAAAGTTCACATGGAAGGCGCCCCAATGCGTCCAATCTTGGACATGGCCGGTTCTCCCCAGCATTTGTTGGGCTAATGGATGGTCAACAACTGCAACCGTTACGGGATACTCTTTGTACTTACTGCGTGAGAGACTTTTCGAATTTATCGAGAAGATATCTGGACTCAACTTTACTAACTAAAGGATGATATCTTTTGATGCCCAGTCGCTGTTTACAAACATTCCACTGCCCGAAACGGAGGAATACTTGTGCGAGGTGACCCGGCAACTACCAATATACGCTAACTTTCCGGAGGATTTGCTAAAGGAGATACTAATTCGCTTTTCATTAAGTGTTAAATTCACATTTAATTGTGAGATGTACCGCCAGATGGATAGAGTGGCCATGGGATCTCATTGAGGGCCGTTGTTGGCTGATAACTTTATGGCGAAATTAGAACATAGCCCACTCAGGACGCACAGCTGTAGACCTGAAATGTACGTACGGTATGTCAATGACACCTTTGTGCTTTGAGAATCCGAAAAGCATTCTTAGCAGTTGCTGAGTGTATTTAATGACGCACATGAGAATCTTAGGTTCACCGGTGAGCACGAAAATGAAATCCGTTCAACTTTCAGGGATTTAGATGTCATCTGCAACTCAGACGGTTCATGAGGAAGAAAGGTACACAGAAAGCATACGTGGACTGTGCAGTACACTAAAATTTACAGCACAATGCATTTTCAGCACAAGGTTAGTTTAATCCGATATCTTACCTTCAGGACTCGCGGTATTTGCACTCCGGATACCGTTAACAAATAGCTACAGAGAATCAACAACGCCCTTCGTGAAAATGATTACCACGATAAGCTTATCATGAAGCACACAAAAGAACAAATACAAAAACCACCTAGGAGCATTGCTCCTAAGAAAAAGCTATTCATACACTGCAATTTAAAGGCGATACCGCAGCTGATGTATTACTCGACGTCTGAAAGATGCAGTTCAGAGTACTTATTTCGCTACTCGCTTAAGAATTGTTTACCACAACAAGCCAGTGCTTGTAAAACCAGTTCGATGCTTGTTTATCCGTGCTCGTGCTCCTGTGGTGCACGATACGTGGGTAGCACAACGAAACGTCTATCCCAGAGGATTCGCAAGTACAGCCCGGCGTGGTTTTACAAAGGCGAAATAAGGTACTCAGACAGTTCGGTCATATCGAGCCTCCTCCAAAGTGGGCATACTGCATCTGAGAATGACTTTAAATTCATCTACTCACTGCCTGAATGCTTATCGCAAGGCTACCGAAGGCAACTCTTGTTTATTGCCGAGGCTATTTACATCCATCATCCGAAGCCGAAATTAAGTGTACATGAACGATTCATACGGCCTTTATTACTAACATGGCCGACTGACATGGTTAATTAAATAACTTTTGTGACGCTATCTATTTAGTTTTGGCCAAAGAAGGTTGTATTAATTTCTTTTAGTGTACCTTTCTTACCATCTGTAGCCGCCTTTAGCCAACAATCTCGACTTCACAAGCACGTTAGAAATCAATCCGAGCCCGATTTGACGCTTACCGCACACAATCAGTTTTATGTAAACTCTTGGGTCTGAATAGAGTTTAACGAAAAGAATTCTTAACCTTGAACTGATTTCTGGTCTTGATTCCTCTAAATATCACAATGTAC
Source organism: Dicrocoelium dendriticum (assembly GCA_944474145.2). Lineage (NCBI taxonomy): Eukaryota > Metazoa > Platyhelminthes > Trematoda > Plagiorchiida > Dicrocoeliidae > Dicrocoelium > Dicrocoelium dendriticum. The sequence continues at coordinate 1,123,263 of CALYDF020000004.1, forward strand.
AGCGCATTTATCCAGCATGTACTTTTATCTCGTATCCCGGAAACGAAATACACTTCGCCTATGGTATATTAAAATCACCATATAATAATTAGCGGCTAATTAATACAGTTTCTATTTCATGCATCTTATATTTAATCTACGTATATAATGCGCTTTTACATATATATCTGTTCAGCCGCATCTTATTACTTACCTGTTTGCCAGTGTCTTTAACTGACACCTCTACTATCACTGTCATGACAGCCCGATTACGACAGTAATGGAACCACATTTAGCCTCATCGATCGCCCCACTAACCGCCTTGAGGCAAACAGTTCCTTCATCTAAATGTAAATTGGCATTTGTTCTGCGAAGTTATTATTGTCGTCTCGGATTGATTACTTAGCTGTAATATTGGAAAATTGTCAACTAGCATAAACCCACACATTATTTACCTGGAATTGCCCCGTTTATTTTTGTTGCATATGCTTTTTGGTTATACATGGCAGATTTCCACATCCGCATTAAAATACCTAACAATATAAAGTCAGCTTCTTGTTTACTGTGCCAAAATGTGTATTTTTCTAATGTCGCTGCTATACAAGCATACATAATTCTACACTGCATTGTATTTAACCAAAAAAATTTACCTAACTATTACATTTTGTTGCAGAGGCCATTCGTTTAAGCAACATAGTAACCAAGTTGTTGCATCAAGCCTTAAAACCCTATAACCTATTTCTTTTCTGACATTTTTTTCATTTATCGTTGAAAACTGATAGCTATATTTTAGTAACTGTAATTTCGCATAACGCACTGGTCAATCTATTGCTATCTTGTTCCAATGAAGTTTTGCCTATTTCACCCCGTACCTCATAACATGGAATTCGGAATTACTTCTTTCTTTCCCTGTTAACATAAACATTGAAAACCAGGCCAAATTGTTTAGCTTACTTGCAGTAACCTCTGCGATTCATATTTAGAACTGCATGCCAATAGGTGTTGAGGTAGGTTTTAACTACAAGCGCAATCTTCACAATAAGAATTGCGGAAACCATAAGACTTACCGCGACCCTAGTATCACAATTGTTCGTAAGCATAGACTTACCTAACACGGTGCTTTCACACAGTTTGTTGCAGCGATGAAGAAAATACCAGCTAGGCTTGTCAATAACATTAGTAAACATAAGCGCGGCACCTACCCCTTTCTGCAACTGACGATGTCTGACATTGTTCCGAAACATCAACCAAATATTTGCGGATAACAGGCCCTAGTAAAATAACCACATGCGTTTTATTGAATCCAGAGGTTGCACACGTACCGTCTCACCAAACTATAACATGAGAGGGTTGCTCTGCTTGCTTTTTCTCCAAGAGAAACAAACGTTTGTGCAATGGTACTAAGCGTTATGGCAAATAAACCAGTTCAGCACTGTGGTGGATTTTCAAATAATCCTCCAAAAGCAATATATCCGTAATAGGTAAATGCTAGATCCCATCAATCAAATTTCTGGTGGGCTAGTCGATAACGTTCCAATGTCCTCGCGAAATAAAACCATTTATTCTAATCTGAAAGCATACCGTGCTGACAATTTTGGAAGACCATTAGTAAAAGTAGGAATTTAGATTTTGGATTAGCACACACTGTGAAAACACTATTCTTATAAAACTAGCCTGTTGGTTTCCTGCGGGATTTCAAGAATGCAGGATATCCAATGGCAGAACCCTACTGCATCCACTTAAGTATTTTCCAATCATTCAAACGCCAAGGAAATTACCCAGAGATTTAAGAGCCAAATCGATACGGCACTTGCTTAAGAGGGAATCGTTCATCAACCAGAATGAGATTGACTACAATGTTACAGAGACTCATTGCAGCGGAAGCTTTCACTGCAATATTGCTAAGATACCTGGCCTGATTTATCACCTCAGATGGTTGACGCACCGCGAAATATCCTAAATTAAGGTGATAGAAATACAGTCGTTTCGCTTCCGGTTAATACCAACGTGTCCCGCAGTGCAGTCACGAGTTCTCCAGGTGGAATATTATTCTGTCTATATTCAGCACAGTACCAGTGAATTAACTGCGGCGTTAGTTCATGAGCCTGGAAAACGCCGTGGAATTTAACTTGTATTTGCTAATCTTCAGCGTGATATTGTGAATGTGATAGATGTTGAACTGTGCTGCTCATAAATAAGGGACCGCCTCTAAGACCAGAGGTCAAAAACTCAGCTTTCAATGCAGAGCGTTCGTTTGTTTTCATCGCCAAGGTTTACAATTCCTTACGAAAACCTGCGTGGAACAAGCGATGCATGTTATGTTGTTCGCAGCAATGTTCATCCAATGCGATCTGAACCACTTATATCTGGCTGAAAGAATAGCTACGGTTCCGATAGAATGTTACCGCAGTCACATGCACAATGTGAAATTGACCTAATCATTCACATCAGATCCAGATAACCACAAACCAAACTCGCCGACCGCTTCTGAAATATAACAGCTGCATTAAGTTAAGTGGTCAACCTCACAATAAATCCAAGCATAGATTATTCGTTTTAACCTTATTTTATAACGGCATAGCGTATTTAATTTTTATAGAAAACGGTTTCGCTTACAACATATGGTTCGTTGCAATTGGTCAACATGCAATTCGACGGAAGACTGATAACATTTGTGATTAGGATTTTCTGCGCAACATAACCATTCACCCACTGCCCATTTTAAGCTTAGGATTTAATGCAATTATAATTCACCACCTGATAATTTCATTATACTCGCTATGCGCAAGGACCCTAAGGAGTTTAGAATTATGCGTCCATATGCGTACAAATGTTGTTCTTCGCGATATGGTTTATGATGACATTATCATTTGATGAGTTACGACGTCGGATTGATCAATGCAGAATGAACTGCCAGGTAACTGAATAATTCGTGTTATATGCTGCTCCGTCCATGTGTAAATGCTTGTTTCACTTCCGCAAAACACCAGTTTAATGGGAACCGTTTAAATATAATACTGCTGGCATTTTGTTCCTTATTACTACAACCGTTTACAGCACACCCAAGAATTACTGCAACACGCGCAATCCTACATTTATGTATAGTCTCACAACTTCAATGCTCCTTCTTCCATACAACACGTGTATACTTGCTCAGATATTTGAGTGTTCTTTTAGCATGGTCATCCCTATATTAACATGTCCTGCAGAGCGTTCCTTTTAACACTGGCAGAAGAAAGTGCGGGTAATTGAGTTTACGCAAACACTAATTGTAAAGCAGAATTGTAATCATACTTTAAAAGCACGAGTTTCCAGATCCAACTAACAAAATGTTCTGTGGATGTTCACAGGAGCCAGTCGATACTACTGAGGAACCAATTATTGAATCCATCAAAAATTTAAGAGTTGCTTCAAAAAAGGGTTGGTCAACACTTGTTCATTACACAAGTGAAACACTTAAACTTATCCGGTAGACAGAGGGAATTTAGATGGATGAAGGTTGTTTTCACCCGCATTTGTAGTAGAAGGCATACATTGGAGCAACTGTCGGTAAGCAGTAAATATCCTGATGTGATTGCAGTTACTAAGCCTGGCTTGACGCATGGCTATACATTTATTGGATTACTGTCTGGTTATTAAGAGTACAGAGTAAATAGAACTGTACAGCAGGCAGATGCTGGCGTTCTTCTCCTTATCGACAAGCAAAATGGACTTTGGTAAGCTCCATTCATGCTGCTAACGTTAGGTATCCATTTTCGCTATTACGTTATAAAAGGTGTGAGTGAATTGTAATAATGCTATATGTTTATGAAATCTTTGTGCTACGAGAGTACAGAATATGTAAAGTTTAGTTTGCACAAATAGACTGTAGTTATCGAAACATCTTTGTGATAACTATATACCGAATTCTCCAGCAGGCATATTGAGAGCATGGCATTAAAAACGTGGAAACGCTGGAGAAGATAATTGTAACATGTTGCAGGGAAATGCCTAATTTTGTCATCCAAATTTCGGCCACTCGAGTGTCTTGGTTGCGCTCCCTCAAGCCTAGATGTTGCATTGTTCACACATGGCTACTTGTCAAAATTTTATCGGTTAGATTATTGTCAGCTCCTTAAATACTATTAGGCTCCAAATGTAGCATTTTGGTCACGTCGAACTAAATAAGTTTAGAACCAGAACACTGCAACTTAATTGTGTTCCTGGGTTTTATCGGGCCAAAATAGAACAAGGATTGAACTTATGGCTGTTGAACTGTTCGCTGAGCTTGGCAATTTTGTTGCAAACGTTTCGTCACCAATCGAGGTGACATCATCAGTGCGTAGTGGAGTGGCGTGCAGTAGCGTAGAGTAGCGTAGAGGAGCCTCGGTGAGAGTACCGAGGCTCCTCTACGCTACTCTACGCTATTGCGTGCCACTCCACTACGCACTGATGATGTCACCTCGATTGGTGACGAAACGTTTGCAACAAAATTGCCAAGCTCAGCGAACAGTTCAACAGCCATCTGAACAACCTGAGCTACCAGCCTTCAATTATATAGGATTGAACTTAGTTAAGAGTGGGACTGATTAGCTACCAGACGAGTTCGCCTCATTGCAACCCAGGAAGCACACCAATAAACCTAAGCGGTTGCGTCGCAAAAGCGACCACATGATAAAAGCACAACGTTTATTGGCATAACTTTCAAATATCAGATGGAGTTAACCGTTGGTTGCAATAAAAGAAGCGTCGGAATTAGGCTATAAAGATGCATGGACATGCGAAGTATTGCTCTGAAGTCAGGCTAGTCAAAATCTAAAATCAAAACCGAATATGAATTATAGGTTATGCAATGCTAGCCTGCTTAATTTTAAGGTGTTTGTAATTTACTGGCCGATGACTGTTGTCACGCCACAGAGAAGGTTTTGCAAGCACTGGTGCTACTGCACAATTTTCATATAGCTCACCTAACAGACGAAGTAGGGCTTCTACACCCTAACATTCATTTTGTCAAAATAATAGTACAATGCTGGATGCTTTGCGTACTACTGTGGATTTCTTCGGGTTGCCAGCTGGCTTAGACTCACATTACTCTGCTGGATGGTGCGATGTTTATCTTGCTATTGTCTAACCGCTGGCAGACAAAATCTAATACGCTGTATTGGAGAAGTTCAATATGTCAATTGGTGAAGCTCAGCTATCAGTATCTGGATGGAGACAACAGTTGTTGCGAAATATATAGAAGGTTCGAAAACATTACCAGTTAAGTACCGGCCTTGTAAGTATAAACAACGTTTTACTTAAATGTTTGGAAAAAATTAATCAGAAACAAAGATGTAAACGCTTTTTAAGTAAAGATAAATGATAAACGAGGAGCATGGGCTTGTAAAGAATAAATCGTGCCTTACTAGCAATTTGTGTTTTGTAGATGAAAGAACTAGCTGTCTCGATGACGGAATCTCACTTGTGGGGTTAATCCTCAACTTTAGCAAGGCTATCGACTCGGTCTGACATTGACTATTAGCTGCAAATGTGCAACTGTTTGGGCTGCGTCTTCATTTTTGACTGACATTGCGGAGTTTCATTGTGGTATAAGTTATTGTGTTAGGTTCTGGGAAACTAGAGCACACATTAGCGCTGCACACGTCCGTGTTCCCCGTATTTCCGTTTTGGGACCATTGTTGTTTCGCAACCTAAACAACGGCATGTCTCCCCTTTTCCGTTACCTGTTATAATTTTTCCGATGATCATTAGCTGGCATGCGGGAGACATGTCGTCTGAAGATATTCGAAATATGGTGGATTGGTCAATTAACGGGTAATTGCATTTAACTGGTAGCAAATGTTAGTTACACCGCCCAAGTAATGATAAAAGTAGCAAAAGTTGCGACGAATTAAAAAGGTGCCGGTTTAGTTTAGATTTTTTGCCAACTTTGCGATATCGGTGTCGAGAAAGAGAACAGAATGATAGCTTTTACGTTATTGCCTAGTTTGTATATTACACCACATAAAATCAGTATGATTTAAGAAAGAAGCTGTTAGCATTTAGTAAATGCTCATTTTTGAAGCCTACTTTGCTTGAGCTACATATTATAAACTAGCTAGATTACCACGGCCAATTTCACTTGTACTACATTCCTAGCATTGACGCACCTGCACATCAGCCAATGCTTAACATAATTGAGACTGAAACTAAACACACTGAATCGACCACCAACCACAATAGTTTATCACGTTTAGACCTTCCTCCGCCCACGCATTCTCGAAGACGGAGGTAAATATAAAGCACGATCTATCCTCCTTGGCATCTCAACACAGCACGTTATAAGTCCTTTCGTTTTCGTTTCGGTAAGGTTGCGCTATTTGTACCTCACAACATTTAAAAGTTTGTTAGGGTTGGTTGATAAACACGTTGTTTAAAATCGATGGCAAGATGTTGCTTGCCAATGGCTTTAAAATTAAGCTGTTCACTTTATATTTTTCATTTTTTGTTATCAATAAGCTTGATTGCGCTGGAAACCGACGGATACTCATGGGCCGATTGCCGTTGGGACTGTCAGCACGCGCGAAGAGAAAGGACAGGTTGCAACGGCGTAACAAGCGGCTGCGTATGGCTGCCCCATCTCAGGCAGTGTTATAGAAGATGTGAACAGAATCATCCGGTGCGTGAAGGATAAGGCACCCTAAACATTTGCTTTAACTGATATTGTAAACAGACAATTGCTTTCCATTTACTGTTCGTATGCTCTTTGCAAACAGTCTGTAAAATAGGGTTTGCACTAAAACAACAATCCAGGAGATAAATTGATTTCTTTACAAAATCAGTCGCTGTGCAGAAATATTTCACGAAATTTACCACATTTGTTTGACAGATTCTCCATTATCTTCCCCACCACCAAATATTTGGTATGAGCGGCCGGTTTACTATATATATTTAATGTCATTAAGTATAATCACACAATTACACTGGAGAGAATAAAGTTCTTTAAACTTGATATTGAAATCAAAAGCGGCACGGTACTGCAATGCGTTTATTGCGTTGCTTCCATTAATGCAACCTTGTGCATGATATTTTAAATACGCCTAGATTCAAATTAATAAAGTGTAACTAGCTGTATATTTTCCTTTTGTAGATTTAGAATGTCTCAACAGCGGCAGCATTAAACTGCGTCTGGCATTTTTAGCGCTCAATCAGCAATTAACTTAAGCGTGTTGTATATTTTCTATAGCAGAAGGCGCACTATTAAATGCGTGATCAAATACTAACAAAAATGCATCACTCCATTGGAATATTAAAAGCAACTGCTTGATGACAATGAAACCAAATATGTTGGGATATTTTATGGAAGAAAATGGCAACAGAGACTTGTCATCCATCAGTAAGTGAGAAAGCAGGTAGTGCATTCAGTTTAAATTCAATCAAGTCGAACGTGAATGATGTACTTGTATACTTTACACTTGTTGAACCCAGGTTTTAGGCATGTCTAAGAGAGATCGTGGGGAATTATGCAACGGACTTAGGTGAGTGCCGTGTGTACTAATGGGCAGCTGTTAGTTAAATAGGTCATTACAGCGACGAACAGCAATAATCCTCCATGGATGCATCCCGTGCTTTCCGATGGAGCTAATCTTCCGGAGGTTGGTCTCCAACATGCAGCAGTATATAATTCTAATTAGCTGAAAATGCTTGTGATATACTAACCTAACAATGTATAGAATTTCGTTGCCTTGTACGGACCCCTCTCCTAACGAGACGGTTTGGGTTTGGACCAAGTAATTTATCATTACGTCCTGAGCGTTGTTTTGTTTTTGTCGGTCCTGAAAAGGTTTTAAGGAAAATAGTTCTATTTTGTGGTTGAGTTGACTGCTCTACCGGAGCAGTACTTTACAAGCCCGTTGGTAATTTAAAGCCCTCTAACCACAATCCGCACAGAAATCGTCAGATATGATTTTTCCCTTTGGCATGGCATTGATTAAAATCGTGTATATAGAGAGCCCAAACCAAGATCACGCCGACCGTATCACAAAAAATATTCCTGCATTTGCTTGTTTATCTTGCTGAATGTATAGTTGCATGAATACCTCCGGAGAGTCACATAACAGGGCAGCCTGACCTGGCCTGAAATAGTGCTGCTTTCATGTTCAAACTTTTCCATTAATTATTTGCAAACCACCTCTCTGTGCAAGGCATTGCAAGAAAGTACCGCTTCTCCTGCTAAAATAATGCCCTTCCAGGTTTCCTGTGATCTAGGTTTGCGTAAACGTGGGGGCGGCCTCGGTTTAAATTTAGCCAAAATATACATAAATGCCAGGATATATAAGATAAGAGTAATGCTGTCGTTTAGCATGTTTACACGATAAGATCTATACGGCTGCGACTATACTGCAGCAAACATTTACTTAGCAAAAGCTGCATTTCTGGCCGCGAACATTTACCTATACTGAGAAGCGTTTTAATTTCCTCATCAATACTCGATCTACTATTGTCCCCGACTAAGCTTTGTGGACATAACTCTGTAATACAAGGTTGTCTAGGAACATTCTAACTCACCCACGGTACTTCACAACATACTATAAATTTTTACTTGGATTAAATCAATTTCTTACCGGAATTTAATTCTGTTGAGACCACCATTCCGAATTTCACCATTTAAAAAGCTTGAGGCAATGCATTGAAAATATAAAGCGCCACATTTCTGTAGCATTAGCTTCTTAGGGGAAAACTGGGCGGTATATGCATTTCAAACGCGTCTGGCACAGAGCATCTTATTCACAATATTTATCGAGAGGCCGTCTAATGGTAGAAAAAGCAGTTGAAGTAGATCGTGTACACAGACATGCAGCTTTGCAACGAAATAACACATTGTTCCTTTATTTACTCAACACCTTTTTGATAATTTGGTTGGAGTAACTCGTCACCTTCGGCTGGGGACGGGGAGTTCGAATTGTGTGCTTCAGGATTTGGTGACATATGATTATGTCCATTAGAAACAAAAATGTCGCTTGCTTCAAGATCATAAAGATCTACGTTCAACCCGGTAGGGAGATACAAGATGATCCCCACGCTCATCTATACCTATTGTTAAAGTACCCTGCGAAAAGTAAAGTATGTTTGCGCCGCTTTTGCTACAATTACGTCGCATGCATCACGTAAGTTGCATAGGCGTTTAGATGTGAGTACAAGCACCGCTATGCGTAGAACGCTGTCTTTGTAATATGTGATCCTATAAGCGTTCTCCTACTTATTACCGTCCTTGATCAACCTGGACCATTTTCCCAACACCAGCCTGATGGTTAGCGAATATAAATTAAGCACTTTTTGGTTATATGGGCTAATAATACTTTGCCGATTTTGATCTGGAGATTGTTGCACGTGGTCCACTAATGAACTCACAACATGTCAAGCTGGAGAAGACTGGCAACCACACTGCAATTTATGGCTTACCACTTTAATACGGCGTCAGGAAAACGCCTAGTATATGAGGCGGTATTTCATGCACAGTTTTCTAAACTACATTATTAGCTGCTAACCCCGCAAGCAGCCTTGTCAACTTTGAAATATCTCATTATGATTAAGTAGTGTTTCCTTGACGCGCAAGGGAAAGAATATTCAGTTGCTTCGTTAATGTGCAATGATTCAGGCTGTTAGAGTTATTGAATACTTTGGCGCAGCGAAGGTATATTCCGGTTTTTCGATTAGCGGCATGGACAGACTCCTGCGTGACACCAGCAGGAATTTGCTGCTTGGCTAGTGTAGACGTAACTTGCTGTTTAGTGTCAAGCAGTCGCATTTCAGCAGATTGTTCACTATCATCCCAATGAAAACCTTATCGATATCCCTTTGAAGTGGGTCAATGAGCGATGACGTTTAGGATCTGATCAGTAACTGTTTTAGAGACTGGATTGAGGTCACGCTTCCACATTGTGAGGAATGTTTTTCATGGAGAAACCTATGGACTAATCGCGACCATGACACTACTAACGTCGGGATGGTAACATTAAGTACCTTTGCGCGAACGCTTTCAGCTACAAGAGAGATATATACTATTTCAACGAAGATGTCATACTTCTTATGGCATTTGCTGAAGTTTAGATAATGTTTGCAAACCTGGACCTATAATGCGTACCTAAAATTATAGTAGGATGTTTGGAGGCAAGATAGTTGGTTAGCGTACGCTACATTCGTTTTGTAAGTTCTGGATGAAACATTTACAACTATGAGTTGTTGATTGTAAGGGGATGACTTTTAATTCACTTTAAAATATGCAAAGCATCAGCAACACAAAATAAACTTCTAGCAGTTGGACTGGTCGATTTAGGAAGTGCATCACGGTTGCTTGAATTATGCTTCCTGGTTTAGAAAATAAACCATATTGTCCAAGTGACATTGTCAAGCAAGGCTTTCTGATAAGTTCCCATGAAATGAGTTGTCCTTACAACATTGAGTTAAGCAAACACAATTTAAGGCCACAGTGAGAATGATAGCATATTTCTACAATGCGCAATTTTAAGAAAGAAATGGAAAATTGCATGCCGCAGCCATATAGGATATGCATCATTTATAAACTGGACATGTCCGACTACGTAATATGTGCGTCTATAGATAGTGACGGATATGCAAGAGAGCGGACGATGATAAATCCGTAACGGAATTTATAATCTTAACAGGATAGCCGCTAATACATACTCAGGCGAAATATCTGTTTTATCATTCAGACTACTGGTGCGATCTTTATAGTTATTATATGCTTTGTTGCGTAGTGTAAACGGACAGTCGCTTCAGTAGCAGTCAAGTTATTTGTAGAAAGCAAAGTAAAATAAAAATGTGAAAGATTATGCGGAACGGTGAAGTGATTCGTCCCCAGTGGGAACCAACGTCCGACAGCCGCCTTTTGTTTGCCCAAAATGCGCCAGTTGAGCGTATGCAATTTTTCCCGGTGGAACAAATTGCCGGCGGTCGTGGGTGCCCAAAAGTAGTCTAATTTTGGACTAAGTTCAGGCTTATAGCACAAGAATGGTACCATATTTCCTAAATCGTTGATAAATTATGCAACGAATTATAACCAGCTTATATGCCGGTTGAACACCTCCGCACTGGACACACCAAAACGCACCACACGTTTCCCTAGTGCAGTGTAATGGCAGCACTTTCCAGGCGCCGGACGTCAGTTCCTATAATGATTTACAGTAGCGGCCCTCTTTCGCCTTACATTAGTTGCATGGATTATTTCCATAACTTTTAATACACTGATATGACCCACGCCATCGCTAACACAAATGGACTAATAATGAACCCGAATCATTTATATATACATGCGTTTGAAGCTTGCTAGTGGCGCCCGAAATTCGTCCCTATAACGGGAAACTTCAAGCAATTAAAAAACAAAACAACTTATTGTTTTACGAGTCGAACCCTGCCTGAATCGCAGCTAAATGAACGTCAACATATATGATAAGCCATATCCTTAAGCTTAGATCCGCAAAATAAAAGACAAACCCAAAGCGTAATACACATATACTATATAAACTTTTAAAATCTTATAACCAACTTCTAACCAAATATAGACTATGACAATTGTGATCCGCTTATAACCTCCTTTTTATTCACTCTATCTAAGTTTACCTGGCGTTCAGGCGCATTTCTTATTGCGGATTGCTCGATATTGCACTATCTTCCTGGCAGGGATTTGCCACCGCATTTCGTGCACTAGTTCATGTAAAACAGGTGATAAATGCATATATGCACTAGAATCTTTTGCAGACTGCCATGGCCATGCATCAGCGTGTTAAAACTGATAACCTTGTTCACAGCACTCATCGACACCGTGAGTGGGCCTAATATTCCTGTCTTGTTGTTCACTATATTTTACTCCATTGAACTCATTTACAACTACAGCGAATAAAGGTGTATGCGCATCCGGATAATGGGTTACATCAGATGGTCAAGCCTGACTATTGTAACATAAAAAGCTTAGTATTCGCAACCTACTGCACGCACCTTTTAACTTGGAATTTGCGTCATCGGTATGAGTCTTTGACATTAATGACTGAAATACGGAGATAGAGCTTACCATATATTTTTCTAAATGCCACATACCTGGACATTTTGCAGTAGGTCCATGTTCTCTTGCTCATAACCCGATGAATATTCCCGCAAATGTAATCTTGGAGGTAGGAGTAAACAATCAACGTCCACCCTGTATGAGGTGTATGGACGCGACATCTTAACTGGAGTCTCGCACTCCGGAATACGGATGGGAATGCTAAAATTATACTGAGCATCATCTATTTATGTATCTGGCAAATACCCCAACCTTCCATGAAACAATTTGCGTCGCTGAAGAATGCATTCGAAAATTATATTAAAAAACCTTTCAGATTATCGGCCGTATCGTAGTCCTTTTCAAAACATTGTGTGCATAACATGTTAGATTTAGAAATACCCTTGCGAACGCTAATCTAATGTAAGGGCCCTTCTGATGGTGGCGGACTGTTGAACAGAAGTCGAAAAGAGCATCTAGAAAAAGCAAATATTTTATTGCAGTCTGAATAATTTCACAAAATTTATTGTTGACATTACGTAGCTTCCTGTATAACATATAAAATAACTAAAGAAATGATCATGCTAACAAACGACTTGTTACCTTAAAAATCTACTTTTGTTCCATTTTCTACGCCAACAGTGCAATAGCTAGGGTAGAATGCTGTGATTCCATTAATCGGAAGGGGAAGACACTTGCAGCTGGCCTGACTTTGAGGTGGTGTTAATGCCCCGGAAGAGGTAATGTGCAAAAATCGCCTGAAAGTATGAATTGGTCAAGTAACGTTTCCTGATGCACACGTCCGAGTTCCTGAAATGATTGGCCTGACGTCAACACACATACTCTACTTATTAAGAGAACATGCACAGAGGTCTGCAAATCGACGGAATGTCTGCGGCATTGGCACATGACGGCCCCGCACCAAGCATCATTCGCCGTAAAAGCTGGAAATAGTACTAATAAGGAAAAACGGAGGCAAAAGATAAATTACCCACCCGATGTACGTTTGCGCCTATGTCATGCAGGCAAATCACTTTGAAAACCACTTCACCCTCACCGTACATTTCCGCGAATTTTTCATTTATTTTGTCTATCCTTGTTTCTGCATGCTTTATGTTATTTGAGCTTTACTGTTTAATGCAATGCACATGTGCAGCGAGTAACGTTTGTGCAACTTTTCATACAGCCTATCTCGCAAAGTGGTTTCCAAAACTGCTCATCAAGTTAGAATAGAAACTAAATAAATTCGGTTGCCTTCCATCTGTCCACATCTTACATGGTTCGGCTTTTATGTGTATGATAGGAAGTAAGACGGTCAACGCACAACGTTATGCGCTCGTTGATTCAATCAAAATCAGTTGCTAAAAGGAGAACGTTCCGTTCAATCGGTTCACAGGGCCCTAGCTTGATGAGGCTTTGAATCCCTCTCAGAAACAGCATGTATATTTACTTAATACGGAAGTCGTCAATCATGTCCATTTACTTAGCTTCGAAAGGTAAATCACCGGCATGATACTCACTTTGTCGTCGTAAGAGAATATCTTCCTTACTCCTTATAATATCCTGTGAAGAGCCCGAAATATGCATGCGGTGGTCTTTATATACGACTGCATATATACGGTATTACAATAATATATATTACCGAGTCAGCTGCACTTTTCGAATACAAATTATCCCGAGTGCTGTTTAACGTGGTTCATATAAGCTCTTACATGTGCGCTAGCGACAACTAGCTGACAATTTGCTGCAACGTGCGTTTTAATGCGGTTACACTGTTAAATATGAACACGTCACCCCACTTGATGAAGCGTTCATAGCAATAACGAGGAGTGTGCAATTGTAGGTTCGAAATAGAAATTAAGAAACCGATTAGCCTATCTAAAGCGGAACGCTTTTGACTGAGGCAATATGCTTGCTAATCAGGCTTCCCAAATTCACGTGGGTCTCTGTGGGTTATAATTGTTATGACGGCAGTTAGCAAGTAAGTATCGAGATGATTTGCTCATGTAACAATTCGTCTAATCTAGTAGGACTATCACATTCAGGAAGCTTATACATTTAACATATGGATAGCTAGCGGCTGTGTTTACATCGGCAGGCAGAAAGGCTTTCGCGCCAAGGAAACCGAGGTTTGTCAGTCAAGCGCGCTTTGCTAGATTTCCAAAGCATTATGGTTATAGACTACACTATAATACTTTTGGATACGCACTTTTCTAACCATTGTGTAGCGTTTAATGCGGAATCTAATCGTGTTTATGAAGCGAATAAGATGAGTGGCAACATAACTGCGTTGGTTTAACTAACTTCGTCGACAATTCAAACAGCTCTGTTGTTGACGGCATGGGATATTGAAATGGAGGCTGCTTATAGGCTCACATGCTTAGTGATGGTACATGCATGACAATAGCTAAACATTATTTGATAAAATAATTGTAGGTCTATACGTAATTACCGGTAGATTTCACTGAGCACTCGGAGTAAATACAGTCGTTCTTGGTAAGGATGTTAGCGCAAATGATTGACCGATTTGCTTGACATTTCTTGTCCCGACGATTGCAAGGTCATGCTGTTGGCACGATTACCAGGCATGGATAGCTATTATAATGGGTTACCTTTATATTAAGCTTTGAAGAGGAGATGGATTAAATCAAATTATGCCATGTTCTTTGCCAAATACAAACATGTTGGTTGCCTCCAGCTGAAATCGAAAATATATATTTGTAACCAACGAGGTAATCATAAGGAGTTTACCAAAACCTTGTTGCTGACGCGTATTTGGCACTTAGATCCATCCAACTTAATTAAAGCAATGCTCAATCTGTTGATACCAGCTAATAACTCGAGTTACATTATAGTAAAACACAATACATTCGTTCACTGAGAGTACACCTACTAAAGAGCACTAGGAGCCGGCTGCGGATACTACCCGTCCGCCTGAACAACGGATTGCATTGACCTAATAAAAATGGACCGATATTGTTTGCATGGAGGGAATATAGTTTGTTACTTCATATGGTATGGCCGGCAGTCCACGTAATTTCCGCTAATAAGCTATGATTCCTTAATACTTAGTACATTCCCAAGGAACTACTAAATTTACAGCAGCCGCAAAGAGTAATTCCTAGTTGTTTGCATCTCACACTTTACTATAACTAACAAAAACTGAATAGTTTCCCCGCCTCTCAAGTTAGTGCTTAACTTGAAATCGTGTAAGATACTTTCCATTTCTTCAACCTACTAACTGCGATACGTCCTGCCAACTACGCCTTTCCTATGATCTTCATGGTTTATTTCTTTTGCTATATGATATTCACTTCCATTACCAATTAGATTTGGTAACTTATTGGAATAATTTGGTTTCATATATATAGTACACTACGCTTTACAATATTCCAAAACCCGCAGCTGCACTACAGACTCAAACTAGCTTACAATTTACTCTTCATGGTAAACATTGTTATTTCCCATGTCCACATCCTGCTGCAAGACTAACGGTTGCGATAGCTTTCTTATAAAATGTCTTATTGAAAGTATTGATTTTTGTAGTGTACGTCTATAGATTTGGGCAATTCACTGTAGCTGAAGCAAAGTACTGTTAGCTAAGTATACCATAACGACAGCCTATTATACCTACTTGACACATAACAGTAAAACGTTAATAAAAATCCTTCGCGGTTGTACTCCCAACTCAGTTACCAATACCTAGGGAGATGCTTCTTGTTTTTGCCATAGTAACTTAACTCTAATTATGATGTTAGTTTTGAAGTTACAAGAAGCCTTGGCCAGTTGTTGAATGAATGGGTTGTGTGTATATACCGTCAAATTGCACTTCGTTTCCCGCAAACATATTTGATAATTTTGATAATATAACTGACCAGATTGACAAGTCGGTCTCGGAATATTAAGCTTAGCAGTAACGCACCTAAATTATGATGTCTGTTCCTTAGAATATTTTCCAACTATACGTGACTTAGTTGTCCGAACAAAGAACGTGGTTCAAACCTTTTCTCTACCTAAAAGACTAGGGAGCATTTACTTGAAATACCCTAAGTGAACTAATACATATAGCAGCAAATGGAATACGCCAACTTTGACTGCGAGCCTACGTTTACTTTTTTAATTTGTAAGACGTCAGCTGAAACAATATAACATATGCGAATTCTTTAGTACGCCTACGCATTTGCCCTTAGGGTTTTCCGTTGAGCGATTTAACTTTATAAGAAATGAATATCCTTCTTCGGCAGAGATGTTTGGATGACAAGAGTTATTAATCCTTGTGCGAATTTACATCCGCTTTCCAAAGTACAGAAAATAAAAGTAGATATATATATGTTCACGAAAAATTAATATTATTCTAGTAACCATATCAAATGTGCTACTCACACGAGCATACCTGTAGTTAGCCATAAGGAAGGTAGCAAATTTATTCAATGTATTTATAAACTTATTTGAAACACGTTTCACCGCTGTCGAAAATTGGATGCGCTGATCAGATACTTTGTAAAGTTGCGTTGTCAACATTTCATAATATCTGATTTTACAAATTGATGTTACCAATAACATCTTCCATTAATTTGGAAGAAATAAAAAATTAATTTCTTTATTTTCGAACAATGCGAGACACGCATCTATACTCATGCTCATGGCAAATGTACATTCACGATTAAATCTGCGAATGAATACAAATTGTTTCAAGTCAGCCAGGTATTTAAATATGTATCACACATATATGTGGGAGCGCAAGCGTGTTGCTGTTATTTGTGTTTGAACTAGTGCGGTTGGATTTCAGATGGATTAATTAGATATAGTGAAAATGGATGATTGACGTCCGTTGTGACGTTTTGGTTGGCTGGATAAGCATGGGAACATATATGTAGTTGACGACGATTCACATCCGCCTCATTGCAGTCCTATTAAACATATATAATTAGCTTGTTACAATGCGAAGGCTTGTCAGGCGAAAAGCAACACGTCCTGCGACACTGTAGGAAATAAGTTGCAGTATCGGAGTAAACACGTACCACGAACCTCTCACAACTCAAATTCATATTTGCGTTATGGCTTAGGAAGACTATGAATGTTGACACGACACAAGTGAGTGCTTGGTCGCTTGACAGTCAGTATCTAACGTTCTTTGGTTATGGATGGTTTCTTTTATGTAGCTGTAATTATTTGTTTCGGCGGTTTCTTTGTAGGCTGGCCAGAGCATCTCCAATCCCCTGAGTATTTGTACGCATATGCAGTTGACTAGTGTAGTAGATCAAGAAGGAGGTGAGTTTTGGTTTTTCTGCTATGATCCTAGTTTGTCTTGGTAGGTTCTTTTGATTCAACATCCACCGGCTAGGTGGGGTTCCTTGATAAGTACTAAAGTTGTCTATAGGCGTTTTGAAATTGAACAGATCAAGAGAGCAGCAGAAGCCACCAACGACACGTGTTACGTTATGCAGTGTGAATGTCAACGTCATATATTTTTCCTGTTGAAAACATTGTTAAAGGGTCAGCAAAGAGTAATATTAGGCATATTTGGATTGGCAACCGTCTAAAATAGAAATGGGAGTTCAGGTTGCCTTAGAAGTGAGAGTAGGATTGACAGGATGAATGTGGACAAACATAAAATGTTATACGCGAGTGTGACAAAGCATATTTTAATATGTAAGCCATCAAATCGGGTACATTTAGATGCGATATTTGCCCTGAAATGTTACGTAGATCGCCTTAGGTGACTGGTGTCAGTAGTATGAAGACAAGTAAACCTGGCAACTTAGTAGATCAAGATGGAAGTAATAAACGAGGATGCAAGCGGTGCGTTGATACTTAAATTCAGAAGGCACGTTTTGAGTAGATGAAACGAAAAATGACACAAGATTTATGTAGCATATCTACCGATACTGATACGTTTTGATATAACTAGTCTCAATGTGGATAAGAAGTATAATAATAATTCAGAATGGGATAGTCCAACGTGGCATGCAGTGCTTCGATTGCCACTGTAATGCAGGATTCCGAGAGTGTATTCATGGTTGGCGGCATCCGGTTTCGGATTTGCCTGTCACTGTGGCAAGCCACAGGACGCCTGCGCCTACAGAGGGACCATGGATGGCTTGCGCTGCACCACCCACAGCTCCAACCACATACCCCATATCCAGTGTAAACCCGAAGGAATAAGACCGGGAGGCATGCGGATGGGAACCACGTTTCATCAACGGAGCCGGCCCACACCCCTTCACAGGCAAACACAAGCACAATGTATTTGGGAATCAAGCGCACACAAGGCGGTGGCTGGACCGTAGTCCGCTCCACGCTGAGTGCATGGAACCACTCTTCGAGCCTAACACGGCCACAAGGACCGTGCACCCTGTCCCCTCTAGCAACGACTAACTGTCTCCTGGAGCCAGTATGGACGAGGTAGTGGGTAATAGACAGGTAGGCACCTTGTCAACATGCACATCAAGCGCAGCCACACCGGGGATATCAAACAACAGCCAAACACTTGAGAGTGAGAGAGAAAAAAAGAGATAAACTCGATTAATGCATAAGGAAACGGTGACATAAACCTCAATTTAATGAGCAAATGTAATAAGTTTTACAATCAGATCCTAGCTGAGTGCACGAGGTCAGAAAGTATAGTTTACGGAATGCCACGAACACAAAAATGTTATGGAAATCGAATACAATTGGCTGAAACGATGTGTGCAATTTAATGGAATAGAGTACAGGGAGATATTTATATGAGAACGAAAAGTATGAAGGTAAAAACTGTAAACCCACCACCTGAAATAAAGAGACTTAGCGTGCAAGCACGCGGTTAGTAAATCGAATTCAGCGTGCCTACAAACGCTGTGCCGGCTCGCCGTAATTCTCTGCAGGACCCGTCGTCGCTTCTGTAGTGGCTCCAAATGGCACAGCGCATGGCCCACTAGCACTTTGTATGAGAAAGAAAGGCATTAGGAGAGAATCGCAAACCCACCACCTGACATAAAGAGACTTAGCATGCAAGCATGCGGTTAGTAAATCGAATTCGGCGTGCCTACAAACGCTGCGCCGGTGCTGCCTACGTTCACTGCTGGACCCGTCGTCGCTTCGGCAGTGGTCCCGAGTGACCTCTCTCATGGCTCACTAGGCCTGCCTGACAAAGGCACTCGCGACCGCATGTTCTACAGCACCATGCGCTCGATGTCGATGGAGTACAATCCATCGGTGCTTGCCGCTTCCGCAACTGCCGCTTCTTCTCTGCATGCATGAGGGCTTTCTCCGCACTTCAGCAACTGCCTTCGTGATTAGATCGCGCCATGCACCACGATCAACCGCCTTCGATTCCCATGATCTGCAATCAAGATTAGAACGTGTGACGCTCACTGTAATCATGTCCTGGTAACGTAAGTTGGGTTTCCCAACATGCCGCTTCCCTATACTCAGCTGACGGTATAAGATTTGTTTCGGTATTCGCATCGAATCCATACGGCTCACATGACCGAGCCATCTCAGGTGTCGCAGTAAAAGTATGCCGTCCACTGCAATCATCCCACTTCGACGCAAAACTTCCGTGTCTGCAACTCTGGCGCCCCAGCCGATCCGCAAAATTCGTCGCAGACACTGCCGATGGAACCGCTCGAGATGTCGCACATCCCGACGGTACATCGTCCACGTTTCACTGCCGTATAGAAGAACGGACAGTACCATGGATTTGTACACCATCAGCTTCGTGCCAATGCTAAGCTGATGGTTGTTCCACACTCGGTACTCAAGCTTTTCGAATGCCGCTGCTGCCTTCGACACCAGATTACGCAACTCAACGTGTAGCTGTTGATCAGTCGATATCACACTCCCAAGGTAGCTGAAGCGGGAGGTGGTTTCCAATACTTCAGCACCAATGTTGATTCGCGGCAATATTGAAGATTGCACCTCCGGTGAAGGCTGAAAGAGACAGACAGTTTTGCTTGTGTTGATGGTGAGCCCGAATTTGGCCGCTGTCGAAGCCAGAGCACTAGTCATGTGCTGCAACTCATCCGCGCTGTGTGAAAACAACGCACAGTCGTCAGCAAACAGCAACATACGGATAGTTGTCTCACAGACTAGAGTTCTCGCACCGAAACGACGGATGTTCAGCAACCCACCATCAATACGGTGCTCCACACGAACACCGTAAGCACAAGCCGCATCAAAAGCACAAGACAACATTGCATGAAGATAGATATTAAACAGGGCAGGAGCTAAGACACAGCCTTGCTTCACACCAGCGACAACTGCAAAGTCATCAGAGGTCTCTCTACTCAGATGCACTCTCGCTCGCATACCACTGTGCAGACATTCAATTAAACTTACAAACTTACGCGGGCAACCAAACTTACCCAACACCAGCCACAGTGCCTCGCGGTTCACCGTGCCAAATGCTTTGGTGAAATCAACAATAAGCGAGTACAAAGGCTGGTGTCGTTCTCTGCACTTCTCTTGCAACTGACGAGCCGCAAACACCATATCTATAGTGCTGCGACCAGAACGGAATCCACATTGCTCCTCCGCCACGTTAGGTTCCACAACCTGACTCACGAGGCGATTGAGCAGGATTCGGGCAATCACCTTGTTCACACAACTAAGCAAGTTGATGCCACGATAATTCGTGCAACATTGCTTGCTACCTTTGCCCTTGTACAGTGGTAGCACAAGGGCATCCTTCAGCTCAGGAGGCACCTCCTCCTCAATCCATACACGTTGCACTAAGTGGTGCAGCGCAGCCAACAACGCGGGATCACCGTGTTTCAATACTTCAGGTAGCATCCCGTCACCTCCGGCACATTTGCCGTTTCGCAGCTGAGCAAGTGCGCTCTGCGTCTCATCCAGTGTTGGCGTATCCGCCAGATCCGCCTTCACATCGTGCTGCTTCAGGCCGTTCAATGTAGGCCAGTCGATCTCTGAACGGTTGTTCAAAAGACAGTCAAAGTGTTTCCGCCAGACCTGCATTATGTCTGCAGTCTGGGTGCAGGTAGCGCCTGAACTACCATCGATCAGTGTCCTCAGCGGCTCCAATCTCGGTCCATACACCGCCTTCAAGGAGTCAAAGAATTCCTTGTGTTGACGGCGTTCGGCGTAGCATTCCATCTGCTTCGCCTTCTCCGTCCACCATGCGTTTTTAATGCGACGGAGCTCTCGGGTCATTCGCCGTCGAAGTTTGCGAAACTGACTACTCTTTCCCAAGTCACTGGGGTCTGCAACATGTGCAGCAAATGCTGCATTCTTCTCTGACACCAATGCGTCAATCGTCACATTGTTGTCATCAAAGCAATCAGGCCGCTTACAGTTTGCGCGCCCGATCGTCTCCTCTGCAGCAGCTGTCACCTGGTCGCGAAGGTGGTGCCACAGGTCGCCCACTGTGGCTATGCAGTCCACATCACCACACAGGCGTGCAGCCATCGCCTTCTCCAGCTCAGTACGTTTCGCCACAGTGCCGAGGGAGAGAATGTTAAATTTACGCCGATTCACGGCGGGAGTGCAATACATCGATTTACGAAAATATATGTACAGTTTGGTCCGAACCAATTTGTGATCAGTGCCACACTCAGCTCCACGCAGTACACGTGTCATGCGCACTTCACCCATATCACGCTGACGTACGATGACATAGTCGAGCAGGTGAGCGTGACCACTCCGTGGGTGCGTCCAAGTTGCTATATCACTCGCACTCAGTGCAAACCGAGTGTTCGTGATCGTCAGGCCGTGAGTGGCACACAGTGAGAGCAGCCTGTCACCGTTCGCATTCGCTGAACCAATACCATGCACACCGATAACATCTGTCCTCGCTGATGCATCACGCCCAACGCGCGCGTTGAAATCACCCAGCAGAAATAGTCGGTCGCTCCTCGGCACAGACCGTATCACGGAGGATAGCTGAGTGTAGAACTGACCACGCATGTCATCAGGATAGTACATGCTCAGACCGTTCGTGCTTATAAAAGTGGCAAATTTACCTCTCCCGAGTCGCAGGCAAACAGTCATCAGTCGCGCGCTGATGCCTGTTGGTTCACCAATCGGCTGACCATGGAGACGATCGGATATTGCAAATCCGACCCCATGTTCACGTGGTGCTGAGGCGGCGTTCCCCACCCAGTAGAATGTGTAGCCAGCACCTGCTTCATGTAACTTACCTTGCTCAGCGAGCCGAGTTTCACTGAGCGCCGCAATATCGATGTGGTAGCGCGCCAGCTCCATTGCGACCAGTGCAGTGCGTCGCTCCGGGCGCTCGCTCGAGTTCCGGTCCAGTAGTGTGCGCACGTTCCAGCACCCGATGCTGAGTGCTTTGCGCGCAGGCATACGATTGCATTGGTGGACATTCGCACACGAGGTGGTCGTTGTCCTTCGGAGGTTTGCTTGAGGGACTCCACCCGGAGCCTTTGGCTCAATAGCCTGACCCACAAGGCAGTGGAGAGCAGATCCAGCTCGGGAATGTGATTGCAGAGACAGATTGCAATCCGCTTGACGGCCGTCACACGCAGCCTTTGAGGTTCTGGAACAGTTATCATATGTTTTGCGACCGTAATTGGATACGCACCTGCGACCACGGCCAGACGCAGGTGGGTTTTTGGCGGGTTTGCACCAATTTGACCAGGGGCTGCCTGGCTTGAGGCGGGAAGTAGCAAACCATTGAACACCCGGAGGTGTCCTCCCACCGTCAGTGACAATGCGTGGCACTCATGCTCTACGCCAGTCAAGCATTGAGAATATCACCCGTAACCTGTTGTCTCCCATGGCTAGGTTTTACGGGAAGTAGGCCATCGACCACTTCCTAACCTCCGGAGAGGATGGACTAGGATACTGCCAGGGCGCCCAATCCTGACAGGAGAACGACTCGGGTCCTCAGCCAAAGCCTTCGAATAAATGAACACCCAAAAGGCAGCGGGTCTAGCACATGGTCAGTTAGCTGACTCATGCGGATCGGTGTCCTGGATCTTAGCAGGGAGAAGAGCAAAACCCAACTCCCACCCAGCGGTCGCCATGTGGAAGCGCCCAGGACATGAGACTATGGCACAGCAGTAGCAGCAGTGGGTAGACCATCTGTCAGGATCTAGCCACCACCAGCCTCAGCGCACCATAGGCTCTCCCGCCGAGTGTATTCATACAAGTATGCATAGATACAGAACGATAGGGCCTGTAATGGCAGTGAGAAGGAGCATTAGCTAGGTTAGCAAAATCCAACGTTGTGGTTGGTCTACCGTAAACCAGTCTTTTACGCTTCCACCATCTTAAGTCGGTCATTAAACGCGAGACGATATTTAGATTATAGGAACCAAAATCCGCAGGCCAACAACAATTAGTCCAAGAGAGGTTTGAGTTGGATAAGTAGATCCTAAATATAGGCGTATGATGTGTTAATTATGAACCTAGAGAGCAGTGTAATTTATTCAACTTAACGAAGAGTGTAGAAACGATTAAAGTGTTAAACATAAAGAATATACCTTCATTACTGGACTGCTCTTCGAAACATGCTAGACAGCCCAGACGATATACGGCTAAGCAGAGGACGTCGAATGGTAAGTGGATTATTTGAGAAGCGCAGTAGGTTGGAAGCGTCATCAGATTATCTAGTTAGTGAACGAGCTATGCAGTTATTCACTTTAGTGATTTCATACGTTTATGACTCGAGTGAACAGCAAGATTTACCACTTATATTAAGGAAGCGGTTTACTTTCAACTGTGGACGACAGGTGTATTTTCGTGATTTGAAATTTTAAGAAAAACGATGATGCCCATTTGTTTGAGCCGAGGTCGACTGCTGCTAAAATCCTGAGGAAATACATCCATCCTGGTGACCAGATATAAGAGGACTCCTAATTTTTAGTTGATATGAGGTCAGACGATTTTGGTGCCCCGGTTGCTGTACAGAAATCGCTTATTCCACTTGGGCTTGTGTACCGGCGTGTAAAATTCAAAAGTCAATACGAATCGACGCTCTGCTTGGAAAGCTAACATGGCCACCTTGTTCCGGAAACAATCACGACTGTTTTTGAGCGGATAAATACAACAAGCATCACGCTAAAGCGCAGCGAATAAAGTTTGAGTTCCATGAAGCTGTACGCGCATAAGAATTAACGCTGCGAAAGTAATATCCGTGTCTCTGAGCTCATTGCTTGGGCTATGCTATACACAGACGGCAGTATGCCAAATAATAGGATATTGCGTTCAGGTTTCAGTAAAGAAACAACATTATTTATCTTTCAGACGCAGGTCCTTGATAGTAGTAGGACAAAGTATAAGTTAAACCGGTCGGTTTCATTGAGCAAATTTCAGCTAAACATACGAGCAGATAATTCAGCTTTCTGGTAAGCGGATCCAAATTTGCCCGAGTACAATATCCAACGTTTTTAAAACGGAGCAATAATGCACAAGAATAGCAGATTTTATTAAGCCATAAAATCGGCTTTCTTTCGAAAGGAAGTTCAATGAAATATGCATGTTAACATTTACGTCAGAAAGAGCAGCTTACATTACGGACAAAGCTTCCTATCGCAGTTATGTAACATTGCTCAGAAAGCATTATGCACAAAGCATTATTAACAATTAGCTTTACAGAAAACATAGATCATATATGCTTTAAAAACGCAGAATTTAACTTCAAATTTCACCAAATTTGGTAAAGGGTAGTTAGTTTTCATAGAATTAAAGCCTCACTCTGATTATAAAGACAGACGTTAGGTTGATGTATAACAAAGTACAGGTCAGATCGATCATCTGCTCTTGACTTTCAAAGACCCAACTATTATCTACATTAAACACCTCCGAGGTCATTACTGCGACCCACACCTGGCCACGCATTTAACACGAGCATTAAACTATTCCATACCTAGCCGTCCTGATAGACCAAATGAATTCTGACAAAGTACATGTCACCTGGGTTGTCAAATTCCAACAGCTCCAGTGTATCGCGGTCAACGCAAAAGAGCGCAACCACACTGGAAACGGAAAATAAGTGGCAAAACCTGACAACAAAATTTATGAGTACGATCAGCCAAATGACAGCACCGCCATATCATATTATCAGTCGGTTTAAAAATTCTTAGAGGAGCAAGGTGATGCGCGCCACTGACGAGCCACAATAGTGCAGAACGCGTCTGGCGCTTATGCGGCTTACGCTCTGCTATGTAGCTTTTGAACCATTGGGATGGAAGCCTTATCAGCATTAGAACTAATGCACCGCTCTTCTTGAATATATTACAAAAATAACCTCTTATTTTAAAATACTTTAGATATATCGTCTAGTGTAAGGACGTCATCACCTCGCAGGCTATCCACTTTCAGTGACAGTTTTAGATAGGTTGTGCTATACGACAGTTAGCAGGCGAATTATATAGCCTAGACAACGTACTCCATGAGTTAGTGCCTTAATCTGCTAGCTAATTGGCATCTGTCTCTAGCGGACTTGTGTTCGATCCTCCTTAGAGGACCGAGCGAATGCGCCCCACTGACCAGCCCCAATATGGAAAACAAGTCTGGCTCGTCTACGGAGTATGCTTCGCTACGCAGCTTGTGAACTATTGGGATAAGGAAATACCAGAATCTTAACTAACATCCACCTACTCGTGAGTAATATGAAGTAAAAATAGCCTCATCTTTTTTCAAATGTTATAGTTACATCATCTATTAAGAGGACGTCATCACCTCGCAGGCTAACCACTGTCAGTAACAGTGGTAGATAGGTGGTGCTATATCCAAGTTAGCTTGCAAATTATTTACCCCAGCCAACATCCCCCATGGTTCAATGGCTTAAGCTGCTATCTAGTTGGCATCTGCATCCAGCGTACATAGTTTCGCTCGTGCTTAAAGGCCGAGGGCATGCGCGCCACTGATGAGCAGCAACTAGGGCGAAACGTCTCTGGCTCCTTTCCGGACTAGTCTCTGCTATGTAGCTTGTGAACTATTGGGATGAAAGCATTATCAGAATTCTAACTAAAATCCAGCTACTCGTAAATTATATAAAATAAAGATAGACACTTCTAGTTTCAAAAGTTATAGATACATCGTCATTGAGAAGACCTTATAAGCTCGCAAGCTAACCACGCTCAGTGACAATGGTAGCTAACTGGTACTATATCCTAGTTAATTTAAAAATTTGCTACCCAGTCAACCTCCTCCATGTCTCAGTGGCTTAAGCTGCTGACTAGAATGCGTCAGTCTTTAGCCATCATATGTTTGATCCTCCATAGTGGGCCGAAGTATTTCGCGAAGCTGACCCTCCCCAGTAGGGCGAAAGGCGTCCAGCGCTTTCCGGACTGTGTTTTGCTATGTAGCTTGTGAGCTATTGGGATGAAAGTCTTCTCAGCATTACAACTAAAATTCTGCTACTTGTGAGCAATTTAAAATCAAAGTAACCTCTCCTAGTTTCAAATGCTATGGATATAATATCTAGTGATAGGACGTCATCCACTCGCAGGCTAACAACTTTAAGTGTATGTGATGTTATATCCGAGTTCGTTTAAAAATTATGTTGCCCAGCCAACGTTCATGAATCAGTAAACTAAGCTGCTTGTTAGTAAGCATCAACCCGTAGCGTCATGGTATCGATCCTCATTGGAGGACCCAGTTCATGCGCACTAATGACGAGCATCACTAGGGCGAAAAGCGTCCAGCGCTTTTCCGGATTGCCTCTGCTATGTAGCTTGTGAGCAAGGGGATAAAAGCCTTATCAGCATTGTAACTAAATTCCTGCTACCCGTGAGTATTATAAAATAAAAATAGCCTATCATAGTTTCAAATGCTATAGATATAGCGTCCAGGGAGAGGAAGACATCACCTCGCAGGCTAACCACTTTCAGTGACAGTGGTAGATAGGCGGTGCTAAATACAAGTTAGTTTGCGAATTATGTAACAGACCTACCTTCGCCCGTTGTCCAATGGCTTAAGCTGCTGGATAGTGGACATCTACTTTTAGCAATCGTGGGTTCGAACCTCCTTAGGGAACGGAGGGAATGCGCGCCACTAACGAGCCATAATAGTGCGAAATGCTACTGCCGCTTTTCCAGACAAGGCTCTGCAACGTAGCTTGTGAACTATTGGGATGAAAGCCTTACCAGAATTATAACTAAAATCCTGGTAATCGTGAGTAATGCAAAAGAAATGCCTCACTCAGTTTCCAGTGGTATAGGAGAAGCGTCCAGTGAGATGAGGTCATCACCTCACAGGCCAAACCCTGTCAGTGACAGTTGTTGATAGGCGGTGCTATATACAAGTTAGTTTGAAATTATGTAGCCCAGCCAACGTCCCCATGGCTCAGCGGCTTAAGCTGCTGGAAAGCTGGCACCTGCCTCTTCCAGTTTTTCGTTTCGATACTAATAAGAGGACGGAGGAATTGCACGCCACTGACGATTCCCAATAGGACGAATCTCGTCTGGCGCTTTTCCGGACTAGGCTCTGCTACGTAGCTTGCGAAGTATTGGGATGAAATCGTTGTCAGAATTATAATTTAAATCCAGTACTCGTAAGTTATATAAAATAAATAAAAATATAAAATAATAACTAGAGAAAGTTTATCGCCAAATCAAAACCGCCGTTATCAAACTGTGACCAAGCAAATCTACAAAATGTTGTGATCATTGCTATAGCTGAACGACAGCAGAGAACGGTGTATTTTGAACCATTTTAAAATGCATCAAATTTGATGCATTCTTTCATATCACGGTTAACCATTGATATGGCACATATTTAGCTCAAGTTCCCAGCAATCTTAGAAAGCATTACATTCTCGTGAAAATATTATATGAACTTTTATGTTCATATTTCAAAAAGGCGACTTTTCTAAAACGCAGTGATGTTTAATTACTTGCAAATGTTTCTGATGCAGCGTGCTAGTTACATTTTCTAAATTGAAATCAGACATTGCGTTATTTTAGTGCTGCCGGAATAAAGTGCGGGTAATTAAGTTAAAGCAAACTCTAAATGTTAAACAGCTTTTCGTTGATACTGTAAACGCGTTCACATGAGCCAGTCAATACTACTGAGGAACCAATTATTAATACATTAACCATTTAAGATTTGCTTCAAAAAAGTTGGTCCACAGTTGTTCACTGCCCGAGTGAAACATTTAAACATATCCGGTAGACAGAGGAAAATTTAGATGGATGAACATTGTGTACACCCACATTTTAGTAGAAGAAATAAATTGTAGCAACTGTCGGTAAGCTGTAAGTATTCTAATGTGATTGCAGTTACCGAGCCTGGCTTGACGCAGGGCTATACATTTATTGGATTACTGTCTGGTTATTAAGAGTACAGAGTAAATAGAACTGTACAGCAGGCAGATGCTGGCATTCTTCTCCTTATAAACAGCCAATACGGAGGTCGAGAGGTTCCGCCGATACTGCCAACATAAGGTATCTAAGTTCACTATTTCACTAATACAGTGAGTGGCTGAATTGGAAGAATGCTCTGTGTGTACGTAGTCCTTGCGCAACAAGAGCAGAGGACACTGAAATTTTCGATGGCTCAAACGAGCAATAGTTACCGAACCATCTTTGTGATAACTAAATGCTGAACCCTAAAACTCGCAAATTGCTAGCACGCCTCTAGCACCGTGGAAAAGCTGGAGAAGAAAATTGTAACCGTGTTGCATGGAAATGCCTTCTTCTTTTCATAAATATGACGGTTAGATTATTTTTAGCTCCCTAAATAATAATAGGCTCCAACCATAGTATTTTTGTCACGCTGAACTAAATACTGTTAGATCCAGAAAACTGCAGCTTAAATGTGTTCCTGATTTGCATCCGGCCACAATAGAACAAGGATTGAACTTAGTTAAGCGTGGAATGAATCCGCCACCAGACGAGTATGCCATATTGCACCGCAGGAAACACCAATAAACCTAAGTGCTTGCGCCGCACAAGCAATCACATAATAGAGACGCAAAGTTTATTGAAATTAGTTTCAAAGATCAGATGGATTTAACCTCTGTTTGCAATAAACGCAGCGTCGCAAATAGGCAATAAAAATGCAAGGACAAGCCAAGTATTGCTGTGAAGTAAGGCTCGTCAAAAATGTAAGGTCAAAAGCGAACATGTATTATAGGTAGTTAAGTGTAAGTGTGCTTCATTTTAAGATGTTTGTACTTTACTGGCCGATGACTGTTGTCACGCCACAGAGGATGTTGCGCAAGCACTGGTGCTACAGTACAATTTTCAAATGGCTTACCTAACGGACGAAGGGTTTCTTCACCCTAAATTTCATTTTGTCAAAATAATAGTACAATGTTGATACTGCGCTTACTGTTGTGGAGTTCGTCGGGGTACCAGCTCGCTTAGACTCACATAACTCGGCTGGACCTGACGACGTGTATCCTGCTTTGTCTAGCCACTGGCTGACATAATATAATACGCTGTCTCGGAGATGTTCAATATATCACTTGATGAAGCTAGGCTACCAGAAGTCTGGATGGTGACAACCTTTGTAGCGAAATATATAAGTGGTTCGAAAACATTAAACGTTACGTACCAGTCTATGAGTCTAAACAAGGTTTTACATAAATGTTTTGAGAAATGTATACGAAAACAAAGTTGTAAGCACTTTTTAAGCAAAGCTAAATTAAAAGCAGGGAGCATGAGCTTGTAAATAAGAAATCGTGCCTTACTAGCATGTTGTGTTTTGTAAATAAAAGAACTAGCTGTATTGATGTTGGAATCTCAGTTGAAGTGTGATACCACGAATTTAGCAAGGCTATCCACTAGGTTTATTTTTGACTCTCAGCTGCAAACGTGCAATGGTTTGGGCTGCGTCTTCAACTTTGACTTGTATTTCGGAGTTTGTTTCCGGTAGAAATATTTGCTTTAGGTTAGACGAAGCTAGAGCAAGCATCCGCACTGCACACAGCGTTGTTCCGCGAAGTTTCGTTTTAGGAC
Source organism: Dicrocoelium dendriticum (assembly GCA_944474145.2). NCBI lineage: Eukaryota > Metazoa > Platyhelminthes > Trematoda > Plagiorchiida > Dicrocoeliidae > Dicrocoelium > Dicrocoelium dendriticum. The sequence continues at coordinate 1,153,134 of CALYDF020000004.1, forward strand.
CATTATTCTTTCTCAACTTATTCAACGGCATGTCTCCTTTTCTTCATTACCTCTGTTGTAATATTTCTGATGATCGTTAGCTGGCGTACGGGCGACATGTCGTCTTAATAACTTCGAAATGTGATGACTTGGTCTAATAATTGGGAGTTGTATTTAACCGCCAGCAAATGCTAGTTACATTTCCCAAGTAATGATAACATTGGCAAAAAAATTGCAAAAGATTAAAAACGGATTGGTTTCCTTTAGACATTTTGTCCACTTTGTGAAATCGGTGTAGAGAAAAGAACAGAATGATAGCTTTTACTTTAATGCCTACTTGGCCTGTTACGCAATATGCCAAGCAGTCTGCTTCAAGAAATAAGCAGTTAGCATTTATTAACTGCTCGTTTTTGATGCTTCCTTAGCTTGAACATACATATTCGCAGTAGCAAATTTCCACATTTCCGTGTAAATCATTCCTAGCATTGAAGCACCTGCACATCGACCAATGGTTAACATAATTCAGACTGAAACTAAACACAGTGAAGCGACCACCAACCACAATAGTTTAGCATGGTAAGACCTACCTCCGCCCATGCATTTTCGAAGACAGACGTAAATATACAGCGCGATCTATCGTCTTTGGCATCTCAACACAACACGATACGAGTCCCTCTGTTTTCTTTGTGTTAAGACTGCGCTATTCTTATATCATCACATTGTACTTGTAACACGTTAGCGTAAGTTGGTTGACAGACACATTGTTTTAAATCGATAGCATGATGTTACTTACCAACGGCTTTGCAATTAAACTGTTCACTTTATACTTTTCAGTGTTTGTTATCAATGAGATTGTTAGCGCTGGAAGCTGACGGATACTCACGGGCCGATTGTCCTTGGGACTGTCCGAACGCGCGAAGCGAAATCGCAGGTTGCATCGGCATACTAGGCGCTTGCGAATGGCTACATCTAGTCAGATTGTGTACTAGAAGATGTAACCAGAATCATCCGGTGCGCGCTGGATAAGGAGACCCAAACAGTTGTTTAAATGACATTTTAAATCAGAAAAATGCTTTCAATTTAGTTTTCGGCTTCTCTTTGCACACAGTCTGTAAAATCGGGTTTGCACTAAAATACAACAATCTGGCACACCAGGAAATTAGTTGCTTCCATGTGTAGCTTTATTGCTGTGCGGAAGGAGTTCATAAAATTTACTACATTTTACTTGCCAGAATCTCCAATATCTTTCCCACCACCAAATATTTAGTACGAGCGGCCGGTTTACTCTGCACACTTAATGTCAATAAGTATAACCAATACAGTATTTTTAAAGTAGAGAGCATAAACTTCCTTTAACGTGATATAGAGTTCAAAAGCGGCATGGTATTGCAGTGCAATTATTGCGTTGGTTCGATTAATGCAACATTATGCATGAAATTATAAATAAACCAAGGTTCAAATTAATGAAGCACAACTTGCTGTAATTTTTCCTCTTGTTGACGTAGAATGTCGTAGCAGCGACAGCGTTGTAGTGCGTTAGACATTATAAGCGTTCAATTAGGAATGAAATTAAGTGTGTTGTATATTTGCTATAGTAGGAGGCACACCAGTAAGTGCATGATGATATACTAACACCATTGCATAAATCGATTGGAATAGTAAAAGCAGCTATTTGATAATAGTGAAACCAAATTTGTTGGTATAGTTAGTGAAATAAAATGGGAACAGTGACTTTTCGGCAAGAAACAGGCACCTACCAATAAGTGAGTAAGCAGGTAGTGTTTTCAGTTTCAATTCAGGGAAATATAATGTAAATGATATTCATGTGTGACTTATATTTGCTGAGCCCTGGTTTCAGGCAGGTCCATAAAATTCGTTATGATTTATGCAGCGGACTTATGTCAGTGCCGTTTGTATTAATGTGCAGCTGTTATTTAATTAGGTCCTTACTACGATGAAAATCAACAACTTTCTAGGAACCGAGGGGTGTTCCATGGCGTGCAAGAAATCCTCTAGGGGATGCACGCCATGCTTACCGATCGAGCTAATATCACAGAGGTTTGCGTCCCACATGTAGCAGTACATATTTCCAGTTAGCTGAAAATAATTGCGATAACATAACCTACCATTTTATAGAGGATGCAGTGAAGCTTCGTTGCTTTGTACGGACGACATTCCTAACGAGCCGGTTTGGATTTGGACCAATTGTTTTATCCTAAAGTCCTGAGCGCTGTTTTGTTTTTGTCAGTCTATTGCTCCTGAGGAACTGTTAGGGAAAAGAATTCTATTTTTGTGGGTGGGTTGATTGCTCTACTGGAGCAGTACTTCACAAGTCTGTTTGGTAATTTAAAGCCCTCTGACAATAAGCAGCACAGAAATTGTCAGATATGATTTTCCTTTTGGCATGGCGGTGATTACAGACGGTGTGCATGGAGAGTCCAAACAAATCCGACGTTGAGCAGGTTACAAATAATATGTATGCATTTGCCTTTTTATCTTGCCGAATATATAGCTGCATGAATACATTCTGACAGGCACATAGCAGTGCATCCTGACCTGGCCTGAAATAGTGCTGTTTTGATGTTCAAACTTTTCTATCAATTGTTAGCATACCACCTTCCAAATTCCCTTATTTCGAGGATTTCGTAATCCTAAGAGCGGCCTCAGCCTTAAGTTTGCCAAAATATATATGATTGCCAGGACGTGTCAGGTAAAATTAAGCCTGTCATTCAGTATGTTGAAACGACCAGGTCTATAGGCTGCGACTGTACTGCAGCAAAACTTTACTAAACATAAGTTGCATTTCTGGCGCACATATTTACCCATACTGTGAGAAATTTAACTTTTTTCCTAAATACTGAATATACTATTGTCCCGAATAAGCACTGTGGACATAATCCTGTAATACAAGTTTGTCTAAAAACATTCTGACTCACCACCGTAGCGCACAACATAATAAAATCTTTGTACTCGGATTTATTAACGTGCTCACCGGAATAAAATTCTGTTGAGACCAGCATTTCTAACTTTACCATTTAAATAGCATGAGGCAGTGTATTCAAATTAAAAAAACAATACATATTTCTAGCATTACCTTCTAAGCTAAAAAACGGTGCAGTAGGTGCATGTCAGAGGTTTTTAACAGAGAGCATTTTACTCGCAATAATTATCGCGAGATCGTCGAATGGTTTAGGTACCATCAAGGATGCACAATATATTGATAGGAAAAGCAGTTGAAGTAGATATTGTATTCATAGATGCAGCTTTGCAATATTGTAAATAAATATTCCTTGATTTACACAATACACTTGTGATAATTTCGTTGGAGTAACGGGTCACTTTCGGCTGAGGACGGCGAGTTTGAATTGCGTGCTTCAAGATCTGATGACATATGGTTACGACTATCTGAAAGTACCGATGTCGATTTCTTCAAATTCATAAATAACTACGTTCAACCCGGTAGAGAAATAGAAGATTTGCCTAACGCTCTTGGATGCCCATTGCTGAAGGTTCGGGAGTAATCTGAAGTCTTGTTTGTGCCGCCTATGCTACACTAACGTCGCATGCTCTACGTAGGTTGTATAGTTGTTTAGATGTGAGTGCAAGCAACGCTACTCGTAGAATGGCACAGAGATTTGATCAACTTCATGGTATTAATGGAGAAAAGTAAATTCTCGTAAACCAAATTAAATGTCAATTTGTGTTTTGTTTTTAAAATCCGACATTGTTTCGCACAAGCATTAATATTTCATTACTTGTAATTTGTTCTGATGCAGTGCGGTAGTTATATTTTCTAAGTTTAAGTCACGCAAAGCCTAAAATTTAAAACTGTCAAGAGAAGGAGCTGGGTAAGTGAGATTATTCAACGATACTTTGAAAAGCGGGTTTTAGATGATACTGCTGAAGCCCGTGCGTCCAGATACAACAAACCAAGCATATCCTTTAGGCGTTTGCAAGAGAAGTCAGTGCTTTTAGGAAACCGGTTTTTGAATTGATCAATCACTTGATAGATGCATCAAAAAACGGTTTATCCATACGGCTTCTTGGCGTTGGGGTAAAATCTAAAATCCTTGCGGTAGACAGTGGAAATTGAGATAAAGGAGTAGTGCATGCACTCACATATATTGTATAAGTAATTAATGGAAGGAACTGTCGGTAAGATTTAAGTGTTCCGATGTGATGGCAGTTGCTGAAAGCCGCTTGATGCGGGGCCATACATTTAGTAGATTACTGTCTGAATTGTCAGAATACAGATTAGATAGACCGGGGCACCTAGCAGATAGTGGCTTTCTTCTTTTTATCAACGGCCAATATGGAGGTCGGTTGGCTGCGCCCGTACTGCGAACATTATTTATCTAAGTTCACTATTACTCTCTTAAAGAGAGTGACTTAAGTGAGATAATGCTCTTTGTGTACGTAGACTTTCCGCTACCAGCGTACAGGATACTTAAAGTTTAGTTCGCAAGAACGTGCAGTATTTATCGCACCAAATTTGTGATAACTATGTAATGAACCTTCCATCAAGCAGATTGATGCTTTGCCTCTAACACCATGGAAATGCTGGAAAGGAATAATGTAACAGTGTTGTATGTAAACGCCTTCTTCTGATAAGTGAACTTGTAAACAAGCAAGCGTCCTGATTACGCGCCTTCAACTCTATATGTGCAATGTCCAACTAGGGCTACGTATCAAATGTGCATGATAAGGCTATTATAGTTAGCAGGGAATATATTGTCAGTACCATCTCCGTAAATACTAATAAGCCTTAAGCAACGGATCTTGCACGTTTTGACCTGAATAGGTTATTTCTTTATGGACTTTAGGCTAATAAATTAGTTGATCCCTTATTGTCGTCCTTAAATAACCCGTAATACGTAAATGTATGATACCATCACTCCATTTTTCAAAGCTTTAGTGGCCAAGGTCTTATAGTCCTCGCTAAATAACAAATTCCTCATGATCCGGTAGCAGCTCTAGCTGAGAAGTTAGAAGACCGCTAGTAAAAGTAGTAATAATGGAACTTTGTGAAGCCCAGCTTGGGACCACCCTGGTTTTGTGTCATTAGCTTACTTGTGTGTCGCAAGAGTTAAGGCTTACGACTTATAGTAAGGTAGGAAGCTATTTCATCTACCTGGAATTTTTATTACTATCATGCGCCCGGAACAGCGCATACTGATTGCAGAGCCAAAGGAATATTGTACTTGATTGCCATGGAACCGCCACTCACACAGGGAGTGATAGACTTCAAAAATTCGGAGAATTATTGCAGCAAAATCAGCGGTCGCGCACCTTATATGGTGACACATAAACATCGACGTCGTTTTCCAGTTTCTCCAGATTGGCTAGAGATGTATTCACGAGTGATGCTCATGGAAATCTCGACTTTCCATATTCATGGACTTATTAATTAAATTGAAGGAGACGTTAGCTCATGAGATCGAACAAAGTCGTGGAACACCATTTGCAGCCACTAATAGTCAAAGTGGTATGGTGAGATTGGGCTACGTTTCTCTTCGCTTTTGAACTTCGTAACTATGTAGAGCAACAGATCCACAAAATGTATAGTTGTGTTCTCAAAAATAGCCATACATAGGCGCACTGCGCCGCAATTCACTGGTTACCAGGATAGGTTTAGTTTTCCAGTTAGTTAATAGCAGTCGATCAAAGCGCATGCAAATAGGCTTACTCATTTTCTTAAGCATTTTAATCAGCCAAATTACGCCTGCCGTCAGCAGATAAAAGTGGAACGCTTCATCAAATTAAGCGTTTCTCCGTGCGGTGCATATCTGCAGGGAAAAGCTGAGTTGGTTTAAGGGTATAAGTACATAGCGCTGTTTTCTAACTAAATAAACTGATTCCACATGCAAACTAATTTGCGCCTCAAATACTCCATATGTCATTCGGCGGCCTGTTGAAAACGTTTGTGACTAAGATGTTCTGTGATGAATGATGTTGACATGCACCCGGCGCCACTTAGTAAGCAAAAGAGCTAATGTTATGAAAATGCACATCCTGGTTTTTCCATTAGCTTCGCTATATTCTGGTCTCATGAGGATGTTGGAATTATGCGTACGTAAACATCAACATATAATGAACGGCAATGTATTTTTTGAATGAGAGCATCTGTTTGCTACGATTAGAAGTCAGACGTTTTAATGAAATATTAAGTGCCATACAAAGATAACATTGATTCAGTTCATTCTCTTCCTTCCATGTACCTAGGTTTGTTTCCTTCTTGACATCCTTGCATTTTGCGACACCCTTATCATCATTGAGCTTAATCTACTATATGTGCATACATCTTCGTTAAGTTATAGCGCATACTGGGAGGTTAACACCACGGAGTTGTATAACTATTTGCCAAAGATTGCAATGCATTCAAAGACAAAAATAATGATGGTCTCTTCAAAGTGATAGCTTTATACTCGAACGTAGAATGTAATAAGCCGTATTCCGTGCTGTCTCTAGCAAACAAGCTGTTTGAAATATTTGTGGTGATTTCAAACTCAGCCAAGCGACTGCCTACATCTACAAGAGGAACTGCGGCGTACACAATAAGTTAGTGAACGGTGAAACACACATTCTACACGACATCTTTGTTCAGAACACATGATGTTGGCTATATTACGTACCGCGCAACTCCGACTATTAAGTTCTACTTCGGGTATAATGTGCACCACTGCGACTAAAGTAGAAACCGTAGCGCGGCTGTTGAGTGATAACTGCTTAAAGGAATATCATATAACTTGTATATGTAGGTCTCTCAGATGGAGCGGATCACTGTGTTTACCGTATTAATGTGACTCTATAGCAATGAGATCTCCAACCCTGCATTAAATCAATAGAAACGTGACGATCTGCACTTTTCGCTTAATGAAACGCAAAGTGTAATATCTGACTAATTTTTGAGCTGATTAATTGCATAAGCTTCATTACCGAGTGGCACTCTCGGATGTACCGTTTAAACTTCCATACAGGTAACACAACATTTGACTTTATAAGATTTTCATGAATCACCTAGTCGCTCATGCTCCCAAGCACACCAGAATAACCAAGCTTGAGTCTCCCGTCGATGGCATTACAAGCACAGTCACCGCCAAGCATAATCTTGCGCTCCATGTATAAATAAACCAAAGTATTTTATCACAACATTTCGTGAACAAAATCTTGTCAAATTAAAGAAAATCATTAGACCTAGAACATATAACATCTGAGTAAACAGCGCTTCTTCTCAACCACAGAGGGATATCACTAGCCAGACTTGTGCAAACTCAGAGCAACCGCCCCGAGATTACCAAAAGCTTTATCATTTTTCTGGCAAATGGATAATTATAGGTTTAGTTTAATTATGCAATTTCGTTAACAAGCACTTTTGTGAATCCTTCGCCACCACAGATTTGATAGCACCAGATACCATACCTAAGTTTATCGACCACTAGCAGAAAAAGATTTCGAATTTAACCAGTGCGAAATCATGGGTGCCATAGGTTTGCTGAAAGTTTCACATTACCTAGGTCTAGAATGTGTCCACCTTCACTGGTGAAACTTAGAGATCCTGGCATTTCAGTCCCCCGCCATAAGCTTATAACGGCTATGAACAGCAGTCTTTACCCAAACATATATATGCACAGGAAAATTATCCTAAGTAACCAACTAGGTATTTGTCAAAATATTGACAACGACTGTCCTATCAGTCACGTAACTATCGCCCTTAGGTCATAGTAAGTACATGAAAGAAGAAACACATGAAGGGCCCTGCACGGGTTCATACCTTTAAAGTCCTAAAAAACTTGTCAGTTTAAATTGCTTGACGGCGTTTTCCACTGCATAGACACAAGCAAAACAGTGGCTAATATCTCTCTAGACATGGAAATCACATGTGATCAGGTCGAATACAAAGGATTAGATAGGGTTGGGTAAATTTAACTTTATCTACTAGTATAACTAGCTAAATCAATTTGTGGCTGTTTTCTCCAAAGATGAGGCAGTCTGCAATTAATTTAAGAAGAAGGCTGCGCAATATTCATTGCCTAAAGCGCCATGTGACATGCGTTTAACTTTCCTCCACATATATGCCAGCGTTTGGAATAAGGTACCAGAAGCCTTTAGAGCACCTGAAAGCGTTATTCTAATTTCTTCCTCCATAAAGGTAACACTCGCTATTCCTAAAGTAGCGGAAATATGTGGCACGAGCTTATCTGCGAACGAATTCTGGGAGCACTAATCTGTCCATGTACAACTAAACCAACATGTGTCTGCACCCTACCCTAACCGTAACCGTAACCCTAACCCAACACTAACATGGTACTGAGCGTTATGGACTCTACACAAGTTGAGAACTGTCGCGGTTTTTCAAATAATCCTCCAAAAGCAACACACGCGTAATAGGTAAATGCTTGATGTCATCAATCAGCGTTCTGAAGCGCTAGTCGATAACGTTCCAATGTCCTCGCTAAGTAAAACAATTCCACATGCTTTGAAACCATCCCTTGCTGTCAATTTTGGAAGACCATTATTAAAGTAGGAATTTATGATATTGGAGTATAACACACTGCTAAAACACTATTCGTGTAACATTAGCCAGCTGGTTTCCTGCCGAAGTAAAAGAAGGCAGGATATGCAATGCCAGAATTCTACTGCAGCTAATAAAGTATTTTCCAACATTCGACTCCCAAGAACGTTACACAGAGATTTAAGAGTTAAAGAAATATTGGACTTGGTTAACGGGGAATCGCTCAGCAACCAGAGTGATATTGACTACCATGTTCCAGAGACTCGTTACAGCGGAAGCGTTTACTATTGTACTTTTAAAATACCTGGCCCGACTTATCGCCTCAGATCCTTGACGCACTGCGGAAGCTCAATTTTATGGTGCTAGAAATACAATCGTTTCGTTTCCGGTTTATACCAACGTGTCCCGCAGTGCGGTCATGCGTGATCCACGTGTAATATTCATTTGCCCAAATTCAGCAAAGTACAAGTGAATTAACTGTGGCGTTAGTTCATGAATCTGCACAACCCCGTCAAAGAAACATGTATTTGCTAATGTTATGTGTGATATTACGAAGTTGATCCATGTTGAAATATGCTGCTCAAAAATAAGGGCCTTTACTAAGACCAGAGATCAAAAACTCAGCCTATAATGTAGAACTTTAGTTTGCTTTAATTCCCAATATTTACACGCCTTGACGGAAACCTGCGTGAAACAAGCGATGCATGTCATGTTGCTTGCAACATTGTTCATCGAAATGCGTTCTGAGCCTCTTCTATCTGGCTACCAGGAATTGGTTGTTCCAAAAGAATGTTGTCGCAATCTAATGAGCAATCACACATTTAACTAATCATTCATATCAGATGTAGCAAACCGAGAATCACATTTGCCATCCGCATCTGAAATAGAACAACTGCATTAAGTTGTTAACCGCGAAATGTATTCAAGCCTGAATCTTCCCTTTTAACTTAAGGATATAACTGCATAGCATATTTAATTTCTATAGAAAATGGTTTCGTTTACAACATGCTCTGCGTCCCAATTCGTTAACATGCCATTCGACGGCCTACTGATAACAATTGTGATTAGGATGCTGCGCGCCAAATAATCATACACCCACTGTCCAGTTAAGCTTAGGATTTGATGCAATCAATATTCGCTACCTGGTTTTTGCATTATACCCACAATGCGCAGAGACCCGGAGGTGTTTACGATTGATCGTCCGTATGCATACATATATGGTTCATAGCGATATATTTTATGAACATATTGTGGCTGTGCTAATTTAAGACGTGCGATCGATCAGTGCAGAATCAACTGCCAGGCAACCAGAGCATTTATGCATTATATGCTGCTCCGTTCATGTGGAAATATTTCTTTCAATTCCGCAAAAAACCAGCTTAATTGGTACCGTTTACATGGCATATTGTTGGGCTATTTATGTCCTTAATACTACAAAGGTTTACAGCACATACACGAATTACTGCTACCCACGCAATTTCACATACATATATGGTCTCAAAGCTTCAATGTTCATCGATCCCTTGCAAAGTGTGTGTACCCTCCCAGATATTTGATTCTACCTTTAACATGATCATGCCTTTATAAAACTGTCTTGTATTTGCCTAGAATAAAACAATTATTTTTACTTTTTTCATGTTGTGATCAAAGTTTATAGTGAAATCAAAACCGCTGTTATCAAATTGTGACAACTCAACTCTAAAATATGTTGTAATCATTACTTTAACATAAGGACAACGGAGAGCTGTGTATTAGGAACAATTTTGAAAATGCATCAAATCAAATTTCGTTCATATCTTACGGTAAACTAGTGATATAGCACGGCAGTTAGCTCAAATTCATAGCAATATTAGGATGTATTTCATTCGCGTGAACATATTTAGATGAATATTTTGGTTTTTATTTTAAAAAGCCGACCATTTTCGAATAAGAATTGCTATTTCATTACTTGCAAATGTTTACGATGTAGCGTGCCTGTTATATTTTAAAATTAGTTTAAATATGGCAGACAAAGGGAGATTGAGATTACGCAACCTCTAAATGTGAAGCAGTTTTGGGATCATACTGTTGACGCACGTATTTCCAGATCCAACTAAATAAATATGTCCTCTGGCTGTTCACAGGTGCACGTCAATACTGCTGAGGAACCAATTATTAAATCGATCAAACATTTAGAATTTGCTTCAAAGATGGGTTGTTCCACACATATTCATTGCCCTAGTGAAACACCTAAACGTATCCGGTAGACAGAGGCAATGTAGATGGATAAACGTTGTGTACACCCATATAAGTATTAGAAGGAAAAAATGAGAGGAACTGTCAGTGAGCTGTAAATATTCTGATGTGGTTTTGTTAGTGATACCGGATTGATACAGGGCTACACTTTAAGTGGCTTACAGTCTGACTTTTCAGAGTATCAAATTAGAGAGACATGAAAATCAGGCAGGTTTATTGTTCTTCTTTTCAACTGGCAATGTGTAAATTGGAAGCTCTGTTCATAATGCCAAAATCAGGTAACTAAGTTAACTATGGCCATAATATAGTGAGTGGTTGAATTGAAATACAGCGCTGTATGAGCGTAGTCTTTACGCTAAGAGAGTACAGGATACTACAATTTAGTTTGCTCACACAGGCAGTAGTTAGCGCACCTTTGTTTTAACAATACACTGAACCATCCAACACGCAGATTAAGAGCATGCCTCCAACTAAGTGGAAACGTCGTTTTGCAAGGAAACGCTTTATTCTGTCATGTTAGTTTTAGACAGGAAAACGCCTTGGTCGTGCTCCTACAACCCTAGATGTTGCATTGTTCACATACGGCTACTTGTCAAAATTTTGGCGGTTAGTTTATTATTATCTCTTTACAGACGAATGGGCTTCAAGCATATCACTTTGGTCGCTTTAAACTAAATACGGTTAGAGCCCGAACACTGCAGCTTAACTGTGTTCCTCATTCGCATTTGTCCACAATAAAACAAGCATGGAACTTAGTTAAGTGTGATACTATTCAGCTACCAGAAGAATTCGCAACATTGCATCCAGGAAACACCAGTAAAACTAAGTGGTTGCGAAGCACAAGTGATCACATGATAGAGGCGCCACTTTTATTAGAGTTTATTTTAACTATCAGGTGGATTTAACCGTTGGTTGCAATAAACGAAATTGCGCAATGAAGCGATAAAGATGAACTACAAACGAAGTATTGCTGTGAAGGAAGGCTGATCAAAATGTAACCTAAAAACCAGATGTATTATTATTATAGGTGGTTTATTGCAAGCTTGCTTAATTATAAGGTGTTTTTAATTTACTGGCCGATGAATGTTTTCATGCCACAGAGAGCAATGATGCTACTGCACCATTTTCAAAACGGTCACCTTAAGCACGAAGGGCTTCTGCACCATCAGTTTCCTTTTGTCAAAATACTAGTACAATTCTGAATACGTTGCTTACTGCTGTGGAGGTCGTCATGTTACTAGCTCGCTTAGACTCACATTACTCTGCTAGAACCGCTGATGTGTCCTGCTATTGTCTAGCCACTGGCCGACATAATCCAATACACTGCCTAGGAGATGTTCCATATATCACTTGATGAAGCTAGGATACCAGATGTCTGGATGGTGACAATAGTTGTAGCGAAACATATAGGTGTTTTAAAAATATTACACGTTATGTACCGGGCTGTAAGTATAACCAACATTCTACACAATTGCTTGGAAACGTTTATTCGAAAACAAAGTTGTAGGTACCTTATATGCAAAGCTAAATTGAAAACGAAGAGCGTAGGCTTGTAAAGATGAAATCGTGTTTACTATCATTTTGTGTATGGTAAATGAAAGAACTAGGTGTACTGATAACGGAATCTCAGTTGTAACGTGATTCCTCGTCTTTATCAATGCCAACGACTTGGTTTAACAGTGGTTCTTTGCTGTAAATTGCAATGGTTTGGGCTGCGTCTCCATTTTTTGAGTTGGATGGCGGAGTTTCTTTGCGGTAGACATTTCGGCGTTAGGTTTGGCGAAGCTAGAGCAATCATCAGCATTGCACACAGCAATGTTCCATGAAGTTCGCTTTCAGGACTATTACTGTTTCTCAACTTAATCAACGTCACGGCTCCCCTTCTAACTAACCTCAGTTGTAATATGTGTGATGATCATTAAATGGCATACGGGAGACAAACGATCCTAAGAAGATCGACATGTGGTGGATTGATAGATTAATTGAGATTCACATTTAACTGCGAGCAAATGCTAGTTACAGTGCAAAAGTTATGATAAAATTGGCAAAAGTAGTGTGACTGATTAAAAAGGTACTGCTTTCCTTTAGATATTTTGACAGTTATGCGAAATCGGTGTAGAGATAAAGAACATAATGATGACCTTTTCGTTTGTGTCTATTTGGCCTTTTACGCAATGAGAGCAGTCGGATTCAAGAAATAATTTGTTAGCGTTTAGTAACTGCCCCTTTTTGAAGCTCTCGTGGCTTGGACATACATATTTTTTTTACTATCAAGATTACCAAGGCTACAGTTCCGTGTAAAACATTCCTAGCATTGACGTACCTGAATATCTGCCATTGGTTAACATCACTGTGACTGAAACTAAACACATTGACCCGACCACGAACCGTTATACGTTTACCACTATAAGATCTGCCCCCGCCCAGGCATTCTCGAAGACAGAGGTAAATATAGGGCATGATATATCCTCCTTGGCACCTCAATACAGCACGATATGTGTCTTTTTGTTTTCTTTGCAGTAAGGCTACGCTATTATTATATCCCTTCAATGTACTTGTAAAAAGCTGGTGTTTGTTGGTTGACAAACACATTGTTTTAAATCAACAGTATGATGTTGATAGCCATCGGCTTTGCTATTAAACAGTCCACTTTATATTTTTCAGTGTTGATATCAATAAGCTTATTTGCGCTGAAAGCGGACTGGAACTCATGTGCCCATTGCCGTTGGGACTGTCAGAACGCGCGAAGGGAAAGGGCAGTTTGCAGAGGCATACTAGGCGGCTGCGCATGGCTGCACCAACTCAGACAGTACAATAGAAGATGTGATCAGAATCATCCGGTGCGCGAAAGATAAGGCATTCCAAAGAGTTGTTCAAATTATATTTTAAATGAGACAATTGATTTCAATGTACTTTTCAGATTCTCGTTACACATAATCTATCAAAGCGGGTTTGCCATAAAAGAAAACATTCTGGCAAACCAGGAAATTAATTGGTTCCTAGCGAAGCTCTCTTGCTTTGTAGATATATTTCACGAAAATTTCCACATTTTGTTTGACGGAATCTCCATTATCATCCCCACCATCAAAACTTTAGTAGGAGCAACCGCTTTACCCAGCACATTTAATGTCAATTGGTATAACGACTACAGAAATTAAAAAGAGGACAGCTTATACTTTCTGCAGCACAAAGCGATTACTGCGTTGTTTTGATTAATGCAACCTTATGCCTGATATTTTAGCAACGCCTAGTTTCAAATTTTTTGTAGCATAACTAGCTGTGTTGTTTCCTCTTGTTGATTTTGAAATTCTCGGCAGCAGAAGCGTTCAACTGCGTCTAGCAGTTTAAACGTCCTCATAGAAATTAAGGTAAGCGCGTTGTATGTATCCTATAGTAGGAGTCACACTGGTGAATGCATGAACAGTACTAACAAAAATTGCGTAACTCCACTGGAATATTAAAAGCGGTTGCTTGATAGTCTTGAATCCAAATATGTTGGGATAGTCAGTGAAACAAAGTGGTAACAGAGATTTGTCCGCAAAAATCTGTCACCCAACAATCAGTCAGAAAGCATGTAGCGCTTTCAGTTTAAATACAAGAAAATAGAATGTAAATGATAGTAATGTATATATTAAACAAGTTGAACCCACAATTTATACTTGCACAAAGAGCGGTCTTAAGGATTTATGCAGCGGACTTAGGTCAATGCCTTGTGTGCTAATGCGCAGCCGTTGTTTGAGTAGGTACTTACAGAAGAAAAGCAACAAATTACTAGGAACAGAGATGTGCTTCATTACGGGCAAGTAATCCTCTAGAAGATGCATGTCATGCTAACTGATCAAGCTAATCTTCCGTATTATGGTCTCCCAAATGCAGCAGTGCATATTTTCGTTTAGCTAAAAATCATTGCTATATCACGACTAATAATTTTATAGAGGATGCCTTAACTTTTAATTTTCTTCTACGCTGGCCTCTCCTAACGAGCCGGTTTTGGTTTGAGTCAAGTATTTTTTCGTTACTTCCTGATCCTTGTTATGTGTTTGTCGGTCTATTGCTTCTGAGGAAGTTTTATGGAAACTGGTTCTATTATTTTGGTTGTGTTGGTTGCTCTAACGGAGAAAATAGTTCAAAGCCTGCTTGGTAATTTAAAGACCTCTAACCTCAAGCAGCACAGAAATCCTCAAATATGATTTTCCCCTGTGGCTCGGCGGTGATTACAAACGGTGTGCATGAAGAGCCCAAACCAAGGCCACGCCGACCAGGTCACAAATAATATTCATGCGTTTGCTCTTTTATCTTTCTGAATGTATAAGTGCATGAATACCTCCTGACAGTCAAATTCCAGTGCAACATGACGTGGCTTAAAAGAGTACTGTTTGGTTGTTCAAACTTTTTCAGTAATGGTTAACATACGACATCTTTGTGCAGGGCACTGCAGGAATGTACCACCTCTCCTGCTAAGATAATGCGTTTTAGATTCTTTAAGATCGAGGATTGCGTAACGGTGGGATTGGGGCCGGCCTCAACATGAATTCAGCCAAAAATATATATAAATGCAAGCATATATCAGGTAAGATTAAGGCTGTCATTCCGCAGGTTGACACGACCAGGTCTATAGTCTGCGGCGGTGCTGCAGCGAAACCTTACTAAGCACGAGTTGCGTGGCGCTTTATTTTCCTCAATGCCGAATATACTACCCTCCTCGACTAAGCATTGTTGGCAAGATTCTGAAATGCGAACTTGTCAAGCAACATTCTAACACACCCACCGTACCGCGCAACATGTTAACATATATTTAATTGGATTTAATAACGGTTGAATCGACCGTTACTAATTTTTTTATATTTAAAAAGCACCAGGTAGTGAATTTACAATAGACATCACTACATTTTTGTAGCATTAGCTTCTTAGCTGAACTCTGGACAGTGGGTGGATGTCAAAAGCTTCTGGCACAGAGCATCTTAATCCTTATAGTTATCGAGAGGATATCTAATGGTCTAGGTGCCAACCGTTATACATAATATATTGGTAGGAAACGCAGTCGAATTAGCTATTATATAGAGATGCAGTTTTGCAGTAAATTAAACATTATTTCTTGATTTTCACGATGCATGTGTGATAATTTTGTTGGAGTATCGGGGCTAATTCTGCTGCGGAGGACAATTTTGTATTGCCTGCTTCAAGATATAGTGACATATGATTTTGTCCATTAGAAACACTGAGGTCAATTGCTTTAAATTCATAAAGACCTACCTTCAACCTGCTAGAGAGATATAAATAGCTCCTAACGCTCTTGTATACTAATTGTTGATTTTTCCTTTGTAAAGAAAAATATTGTTTTTGCCGCTGATGCTACACTTATGTCGCATGGTGCACATAGGTTGTATTGGTGTTTAGGTGTGAGTAAACACAACGCTTTAAGTAGAATGCTGGCCTTGTAATATCTGGTCCCATAACGGTTCTCAAGATCAACATGGACCTATTTCCGAAGCTCAAGAATATGGGTAACGAATACAAAGTAAGTTCTTCGGAATTATACAGGCTAATTGTACTTTGCCGATATTCATATGGACATTGCTGCATTTGGTGCAATGGTAAACTTGCAACGGGTCACAATGGCGAATACCGGCAATCACGCCGGCAAAACTTCTGGAATATGTGGCGATAAATCATGCACAGTTTTCCAAACAGCACTCTTAACTGCTATCCCTGCACTGAGCCCTGTCAACTTTGAAATCGTATTCCCTTTGTGGCCTGCTCCCCTTAACGCGCAAGAAAAGAATATTCTGGTGTATATCTAATGTGCAATGAATCAGGGAGTTGGAATCGTTAAATATTTTTGGCCAGAGAAAGTATATACCGATATTTTGAATAGTCGCATAACCTACGCCTGCGCGACACCAGTAGGAATTTGATGCTTGACCACTGTAGACGCCACTTGCTGTATTGTGTCAAGCAGTCGCATTTTAGAAGATTTTTTTACTATCATCCTAATGAAAACCTTATCCATAGTTCTTTGAAGTGGGTCAAACTGCGATGACGTTTAGGATCCTATCAGTAACCGCTTTAGAGTCTACAGTGACGTCATGTTTCCACATTGTGAAGACTATTTTTCAAGGAGGAACCTATGGACAAATGGCGACGATGACACTACTAACGTTGGGTTGGTAACATTTATTGCAATTGCACGAAAGTTTTCCGCACCAAGGGAGAAATAAACTATTTCAACGACGACGTCAACTTTCTCAGAGCAATTGCCGAAGTTTAGATAATATTTGAAATATAAACCCGTAATGCGTACCTAGAAACACGGTAAGCAGTTCGTAGGCAAAGAAGCTAGCCCGCGTACATTTTCTTCGGTCGGCAAGTTCCGGATGTAGCATTTAAAACCATGAGTTGTTAAGTGTAAGTGGACCAGCTTTAATTATATTTAAAATATAAAAGTTGTCAGCAACACAAATGGACTTCAATCAGTTGGCCTGATAAATTTTGTAGGGAACAGCATCGCAGTTGCTAGAATTAAATTTCTTAGTTTACGAAATAAAGCCTCTGGTCCAAGTAAAATATTCAAGTAAGGACTTCTGATTAGGTCTCATGTAATGAGCATTAGGTATGTACTTACAGCAGTGAGTTAAGCAAAGCGGTGTATTTTAAAGAATTTTCTATACAATTCAAATCAGGTTCTTGCCTATCTTAAGGTTAACTAGTGATATGGCGCAATGGTTTGCACGAATTCTTGGTATTATTTGGAAATATTGTAACTACGTGAACACATTTATATGCGTACTTTTATTACTTATTAAAAGAGCCCACATCGTTTCGCATACGAATTGATATTGCATTATTTGCAACCGTTTCTGATAAATTGCGGTAGTTATACTTTCTAAAAATAAGTCACACAATGCGTAAAACATAAAAATATCATGAGAAAGAGCAGGGTAATTGAGTTTACTCAACCATCTTTTAAATGCGGGTTTTGGATGATACTGCAAAATCCCCTAGGTCCAGATCAAATAAATGAATTACATTATGTATGCGTTTACATGATCAAGTCAGTAGGTTTGGAAAACCGTTTTCTGAATTGCTCAACCACATGAGAGATGATACACACAAAAGTTTCTTCACACGGGTTCATCGCCAGAGTTGAACTTTAAAACCATGGCGGTAGACAGTAGAAATTAAGAGGAAGGAAGAGTGTGTACGCCCACATTTCTAATAGAAAGAATAAATGGGAGCAACTATCGGTAAGATTTTAGTGTTCTAATGAGTCTGCAATTACTAAGAGCTGCTTGACGCTGGGCCATACATTTATTGATTTACTATCTGGCTTTTCAGAGTACCAATTAGATAGACCTGAGCAGCAGGCGGATAGTGGCATTAGTTTCCTTATTAACGTCAACCTGGAGGTCGCGAATATCCGCCCATACTTTCAGCATTAGGTATTTATGTTCACTATTACTCTTTCCTATTGGGTGGCTGAAAGGAAATAATGCTCTGTGTGTACGTTGTCTTTGCTCTACTAGAGTACAGGATACATCACTTTTAGTTTTCTCAAACGGGCGGCAGTTGTCTCACCATCTTTGTGCGAACAATGTGTTGAACCCTCCAAGACGCAACTTGAGTGCATGCCTCTGACACAGTGGAAATGTCGTAGAAGAATATTGTAACGGTTGCACGGAAATGCTTTCTTCTTTGTCAACTTTGAAACAAGCAAGCGTCTTGATTACGCGCCTTTATACCTAGATGTGTAGTGTCCAACTATGGCTGTGCCAAACATGCATGCTAAGGCGACTATAATTAAGACTAGCATTTATGTCAATACCATATATATTTAAATACTAGTAGGCTCTAAGCAAAACACATTGCTCGCATCAACCTAAATAGTTTATTTCGTTATAGCTTTATGGCTAATAATTTACTTGTTTTCTGATTTCAGGTCTTCAAATAATCCGTAATTCTTAAATTCATGATACAATCACTACAATTTCCATTGCGCCGGTGGCTAAGATCTTCAATTCCTTCAAATTAACACAATAACTCATAATCCGGAAGCAGCCTTTGTAGAGAATTTGGAAGGCAGCTAGTAATATCAGTACATATGGAAATTCTGTAGCCTAGCTTGCAACCATCCTGGAATTGCATAATTAGCTTCTTATATGTCGCGAGGGTTTGGGTATTCCTCGGATGAGAAGGTAGGAATGTACTTCATCTACCTGGAAGTTTTCATTCTTTCGACCGCCAGGAACATCGCATGCTGATTGCAGAGCCAAACGAGTTTTGTACTAGAGTGTGATGGAACCGCCACTCATAAAGAAATTGATCAACTTCCACATATCGGAGAATTATTGCAGCAAAATCAGCGGACGTACATAAAGCATGTTTAGGCATAAACATTACCGTAGTATTTGAAGAAATTACAAACTCAGCCTAGCTATTACCTACATCGCAATGAATTGCTGCGTTTCCTATAAAAGATATTGAAAAGTGCAAAAGCACCCTATCTACAAGGCATCAATGTTCAGGGTACATTCATTGTTTGTATTAAGTAGAGCGCAATTCAGCCTATTAAGTTCTACTGCGGGGATAAAGTGCACCGTTGCAACTAAAGTAATAAGCTCTCGGCGGCGGTTGAGTGCTAATTGGTAAAACGGATAATAAACGTTGTCTACGGACGTCTCTCAGACGCGTTGGAGCACTACGATTACAGTATTGAATTGTCACTAGAAAATTTCCACATTACAAGTGAAAATTGTGTAAAAAGAATAGAGCCATGTAAAACAGCAAACTGCTACTTCAAACTGGCAGCACTAAAATATGGCTAAGGATATCGTTGGCATCCAAAGTGAGAAAGCACATTTTGAGTAGGTGAGCAAGCAGTGTTATGATAAAATAAGGTGTCAAAAATCCAGAGATACTGACACGTCTAGATATGAATAGCCTCAAGGAAGACAATAGGTGTAACAAACATTTCATAATGGGATATTGCAAGGTGGAGTGCGGTGCTTCCTTTGTCACAGTAAGGTAGGATTGCAAAATGGTATGCTTAAATGTGTCTATAGTTAAAGAATGTAGGGCCTAGAAAGGCAATGAGGACGTACGTTAGCCAGGTAAGCAAATGCAAGCGTTGTGGTGTGTCCACCATTTAACAGGCTTTTAGGCTTCTGCTTCTTATGTAGGACATTAAAGAGGAGATGGGCTGCATT
>CALYDF020000004.1:1173114-1232735 GCA_944474145.2 Dicrocoelium dendriticum
AAAGTATTCATACTGTGCTATGGTGAGATGCCAAGTACGGTTGGTCATGCTTTATATTTGCCTCAGTATTCGAGAGTGTGTGGGCGGAGACAGGATTTATCTTGCTAAACGTATGGTGGTTGGTGGTCGGTTCGGGTGTGCTTAAATTTGGTCTCAATCATGTTAACCATTGGCCGATGTGTAGGTGAGTCGAGCCTAGGGATATGATACACTGGAAGGCGGGCGATGTAATCTTCGTACGTTACAATGCATATGTTCAACTAACGAGTGCTTACAAACTGAACAGTTAATGAAAGCTAACTCAGAGTACTTTTCGAATCAGGCTGTATTTCATATCGCCAATTTGACGTGCTGTGCATCAATGTTAAAGCTATACTGTTTTCTTCCACTTGACGCCGAATTCGCAAAGTTAACAAAAAATCAAAAAGCAACCTGTTCCTTTTTAATACGTTGCACATTTTGTTGCTAATTTTATCACTACATGGGCGCCGCAAATTGCGTGGTTTGACAATTCACTGAAAATGGCAAATGATATTTACTTACAATATTGAAAATATTGACAAAGTCTGATATTTGGCTTAACCATTTGCGGACGCCAAACGCGACGGTAAATTACTGAGTTCATAAGCACCTATCCATATTGGGTACATAGAGATCCCTTGAAGAGAGATATTGGTAGTGTATGTTTTAATGATACAAGCATTACACGCTGATGATATGCTGATACTTAGGCTAAGATGGTGAAAATTATGAAGGCGGTTTCCTGGAATTGTTATCAATATTTACGTGCACAAGCTAGGAAACGTTTCATATGCCAACTTCATGTTCATATGCTATTAAACATCCTTGAGTTTATGTTCAAAATCTACAGAAACGGTTGCAAATGGAATGACCTATTTA
Source organism: Dicrocoelium dendriticum (assembly GCA_944474145.2). Lineage (NCBI taxonomy): Eukaryota > Metazoa > Platyhelminthes > Trematoda > Plagiorchiida > Dicrocoeliidae > Dicrocoelium > Dicrocoelium dendriticum. Next base: position 1,174,015 of record CALYDF020000004.1, read on the forward strand.
GTTGTCAAGCGCACATCATTTGGAACACATTGTCTAAATTAATACGGGTATGATATTGCTTTCTTTAGAATGTAAAATTCAAGATTGATGGGAACTTTCTTCTCAGAATTTTGAGTAATGTAATACGTTAATCTTAGGCGCGAATAAGAACATTCTAAGAAAATATTGCTTACTCAAGTCGGTCAGAATTACTGTTTATTGAAATACATTACGTATTTGGTTTCTTTAGGTTAATTATTCATTTCTTTAGGACTAAAGAGAAGGTGCAAACGTTGCCTCCAAATATCGCTTAACACTCCATAATTCGCTTAATGTATAAGGCAAATATAATGTGGATCTAATGATTTGTAGCGACGTCTTTTGTTATCATAGTAAGTAATATCAAATTACTTGTGGACAACGAGCTTCTGCCAGGCGTATTTATTGCTGTGGCAACTCAGCAATATTACCCTTGCACTTGCATATCCGATTAGCTTCCGCAGCTTCTGCGAATATTGTAACGATAAAATAGTATTCGCTGTTCTTGCTTTCAATACAGTTTACGGCAATATGATGCAATAAACATAAAAATATTCTAGTAACGTTTAGGCCAACAACTATCTAGGCGTTCTTCAACCGATTCAACCGTGCTGCACTCCCTAATTGCTGGTGTTAGTTTACTCCAGATTTTGAACACATGATTCTCAACGAAATTCGCCCTGACATCTGGCATATATATTGCATGTTTAAGTTTCAGTTTTTGTAATTTCAAGTGATCTAACCTAGCTATCTCAAAGTGCTTGCAATTCTGGATATTAATAAAAGTTCCCATGATTTAAAATGTCTGTATTAAGTCCAGCCCTGTTCTGTGATTTTCCACTAAATAGTGACCTGAGTTCCTTGGGCGCTCAGCGTATGGGAATTTACCTAGAGCCTAAATCAATCTAGTCGCTAGTTATTCTACTTTGCATATGGGCTAGTTTTCCGGTGGGATGGTGCTTAGATATGCATGCAGTAATTTACTTTGTTCTTAGCAACGCATTGTGGAAGGGAAGAAAATTCTCGGATCAGGGCTTGTATAAAGAGCATAAAAGGCAAAAAACACATTAAGCCCTTTGTCCGTAGCGTGCTTACATTGCCTTAAAGGTTCGAAGATTTTCATACTAATGACTTCTAAGATGTAGTATGACTTTATCCGTATTTCGCAGTTCTAGTGGCTTGACAGATAATAATACCGCACTCTTTACATTTTGAGAAATAAATACCTAGCTTTTGCTTGCGGTTAAGTGCAACTCCCGTTAATTCGACCAATCAAATACAGTTCGTAGGTCCCAAGGCAACAAGTCTCTATTTCTCCAGTTGATGCCCTTCAGCTCATTAAAATTATTTTAACTGAAGTAATAAAGGATAAGAGCCCTGTTGTTGATTAAGATGAGAAACAATATTGGTCCTCAAAGAGAACCTTAAAGAACATGGCTGTGTGCAGTGCCGACGCTTGCTTTAGTTTTGCTGAATCTAACCTAAACATATTTACCGCAAACACCTTTGCAATGGAAGTAAACGTTTCAGGGTTCAGCCCGGTCGATTGCAGTTTTGCAGGCACGTATCAATGTTGAACTATCTCAAAAAACTTGCCAAAATAGTGGTATCATAATTCAACTAATCTTCCGTTATCCAAACAATTAGATTTATTAACTAATAAAAAAAATATAGCACAATGTCTTCTAAACGAAACCAATTTACTTTTATTTAAATAAATGCTTATGACTTCGATTTCCAATATGCATTTCCATGGATTTACGGAAACGCTGGTTAGACTTACAGGCCGGTACTTGGCAAATCGTGTTTTGGAACCTCCTATATTTTTCTACACCAATTTTCTCCTTCCATACCCCTGGTAGCCGGCCTTCATCTAGTGACAATGAACATCTCCAAGACAGCGTATTACCTTGTGTCTGCCAGTGGCTTGACAATAGCGGGATAAACATCGTCAGGTACAGCTGACTATTGTGGGTCCAAACAAGCAAGTAGGCGAAAGATTTTCCTAGCAGTAAGCTAAACAACCAGAATGGTACTATTATTTGGTCAAAGTGAAAGTGACGGTATAGAAGCGCTTGGTCCGTAGTTTAGGCATTTTAGAAGAGGCGTAGTAGCTTTGGTTTAGCGACCCCTCTCTGTCTGGACTACGGATATTGAACAGTAAATTACAGACTACCTGCCATTAAGAAGGATTGTACTGCGCATATTTATAATGCACATTCGTTTTTTATTTCACAGTTTGGACGAGCCATATGTCACAGCAATACTTTGCTTGTCCTTACATATTTATGGCCTGATTGCAACAGTCAGTATAATGCAACAAACGGTTAAATCCCCCGGATCACTGAAACTTATTCTAATAAACGTTGCGCCTATATACCACACGATCGCTTATGCGGCGCCACCACTTCGGTTTATTTCATAGTTTCCTTTTTCGCAATGGGGAGAACTTGCCACGTAGCTGATTATTCCCGCATATAACTAAGATTCATCCTTGTTCTACTGTGGCCTGATCCAAATTGGAAAAACAATTAAGGTACAGTCTACTGGCTCTAACCACATTTAGGTTGAAGCAACCAAGATGCTAAGCTTGGAGTTTATGAGTATTTAAAGAGATGCTAATGACATAATGGTCACTGTTATCTCAGTATCTTTAGCTTGCACGTCTGCCAATAGCCATGTTTAGACAAGGCAGCATACGGAGTAGAAGGTTCGTAACCAACGCGCATGCTTGTCCAAAACTTGACATAGCAGAATGCATTTCTATGCGACAACGTTACAAGTTCCTTATATAGCATTTCCACGGGGTTAGTGGCATGTTCTTCATCTGCTGTTTAGCGGGTTCAATCCCCAGATATCACAAATACGGTTCGGTAATTACTGCCTGGTTGAGCAAACTAAAAGCACGGTAGCCCGTACTCCCGTAATGGATAGACTGCGTATACACAGATTATTATCTCAAGCCAGCCTTACACTCCAACATTTTAATAATAAGCTTTGAATCCTAATGGCCTTATGAACGGAGGTTACAAATTTGCATATTTATTGCCGATAAGGAGAAGGAAGTTACCAACTGCCTGCTGTCCAGATCGATCTACTCCGTACTCCGAATAGACAGACTGCAAGCCACTAAACATATCTTCCTGCATCATGCAGGCTTCAGTGACCGCAAACACATCACAATAATTACAGCTTACAAATAGGTTCTCTCATGTATTCCTTCTACTTCAAATGTTGGTGCACAAACCCCTCATTAATCTAAATTCCCTCTGTGTACCGCATTTTTTAATGTTACTCAAGCCATTACTCCGTGTGGATAAGCCGTATTTTGAAACTATTCTTAAATTTATCCTCAATTCGATAACCAGTTTCTCAGAAGTGAAAAAACTAAATATATAAATTCTTTATTGTCGCACAATGCGAGACATTACAATACTAGCATGGTCATTGTAAATATCTAAGAACGTATACCAAGGTTTTAAGTTAGCTATGAATATCGAAGTTGTGAGTTCACACATGTATGTGGGAATGCGTGTGTAGCAGTAATTCATGGATGTACTGAAAACATTTGTAGTAGTAAGGACAACAAACGTCTCCAATATGTTATGCGAACATCTCCTATAAAACAGTAGTTTTGCGGGAGTGAAACAAACATTTACGTTTAGACGGAGCAGCAGAGTATACAAAATTGCTATGGTTACTAGCAGTTAATGCTGCGTTGAACGATCTAATATCTAAGAGCAGGAAACCAATAGAATCTTCATGACATTTATCGCCAACAGCGATGTCCTTATACACACGGAACCATAATTCCAAAATGCATGTTCAGTCAAGTGACACAGAGAATCGCTGTCACAAAATGTATCAGCAGGCCATCGAACGGCGCAATGCCAAATTGCAACACACAGTATGTTTATACAAAAGCAGTTTCTAGAGATATTATAAAACACCATGCAGTGACACACCTAAGTTAAAACAAATTATCCATGTTTGAATACTGTGTTCGTTTAACCACTTAAGTTAAGGAGCTTGTGCTGTTTTAGATGCAAACAGGTATATTTTGTGGGTTCTTAGACCTGTTCTAATTTATTAGGTCCATTTGCGCTTGAATCTTCGACTGCAGCAGCGTCCTTGTGGACCTAAACTTATTATGCTATCCAGATAGAATTGGTTCAGAACGCACTTGGATGAACATTGCTGTTATCAATATAACCTTGTTTGTGTCGCTGGTGCTACACGTGCATCGCTTGTTCCACGCAATATCTGAAAGTAAGTATACAATTTAACGTTTAATACAAAAATGACCTTATATGTCGGCTGTCTTTTTGATCTTTGGTCGTAGATATATTATCTTATTTATGAGCAGCGAAGTTAAACATGGATCAATTAAGAAGTATCACGCAGAATATTAGCAAACGTAAGTTTACTTTTACAAGATATTCCAGGTGCATGAACTAAAGACGCAGTTAATTCAATTATACACTGCTGAATATAGACAAAAGAATATGTATTGCGCTTTGGCATTGGCATAGGATCACGGGTCGCAACTTAAAGACTACGGTTACCGTTTGAATGCAATATCCCTGCTGAGGCTGAGTTTCAGCATGTGCCGAAATTTGCACCATTCGGCCGCCTTGTAAAATAGATCTAAATTGCACGTTACAACTACTGGGCACAATCAGTGATAATGTAGTATTGAACATTATTTCGCAATGAACAAATCCTAGAGCAGGAGTGAAATCGATGTCATCCGTTATGTGATTGACATGGCCCCAAAAATAGATGAAGTCTAATCTCAAGCGTATAGATGCACGCGTTGGCATGCAAAATTAGATTTGCATAGGCGAAGTGGTAGGCAGAATAATGGATGCAAAGCTAATATTTGCAGAGATGACTAGTATTTTTGTGAAAATTTTCCACTGCATATGTTTACACATTGCGGCTCAGATTTTTAAATTATAAGCATCGAACCTCGAAAAGTTATTGAAAATCTTGGCATGTTACTTATCAACGGTGTAACTGTAGTTGTATGAGATCGGATATATACACCAAAATTGTGAAATAGGTTATCGGTCAATTTGCCATGCCATGCTAGAGATCAGTGAATTTATTGACTGGCGATTCAAGTCTACCAAGTCGCAGTATTCTTAAACATATTATAGTAGCTTTTTGTATGGCGAAGATTGCCAAGCACAAATCCACCATTTCCTAAAACGCTGCCGTCCGGTACTAGTACATTGGCAGCGCTGTCCTACGGCTGATCTCACTCACCGTTATTCTCAGTCATTTTCGCCAATTTGCTTCTGTTTCCTGTGTGGATTTCCTCCCATGAGTCGGCCGCGATATATTGGCGTTGTTCGAGTTTGACGTACCAGGTGACATCTATTTTGTCATTTTGCTTACCGAATTCATTTGGTGTATCCGGAATGAGAGGTATGGAAGGTTTCCCTGCTCTGGGTTAAATGCACGTCCAGATGTGGTTCGTCGTACTGACATCGGAGATGATTCATATGGATTAATATAGAGCCTTTTAAAGCCCAGCGGGGATGATTGAGCTGAGCTGCACTTCGTCAAACATAAATCTGAGCTCTGCCCTTAAAATCAGAGTGACGCTTTGAATTACTCTATAAAAACAAATAATCTCTACTAAATTTTGTAAAATTTGAGGCTGAATGCTGCGCTTGTGAATCACTAAGTGTCTGTGTTTTCTATAAATCTAATAGTTACAAATGGATTTTTAATTATTTTATCTGGGAGCTGCTATACATAATAGCGAAATGAGGCTCTGTCCTATATGCAAGTCGATTTCCTATTCCATAATTTATTATAGCTCTTTCATTGAACCGCCATTTGAAGACCATCTAATTGTATGCCCTCAGGAAATCTTCAGTCTTTGTACATCATTGCTGGGTACTTAAAATGATAGCCGCTGCCTGCGAGCAAATGAGGATCCTCTTACAAGGAAGCTGAATTATCTGATCGTATGTTTACCTGAAAGGTGCTCATCAAGACTGAACGGTTAACTTTATGTTTGTTTATATTGCTACCAACAAGCTATATCCGAAAGAGAAATAAATATGTTCATTTACTAAACGCTGGATGCAGTGACGTATAACGTGGCATGCTGGTGTCTGTTTGTGCTGTTGTCCAAACAGTAAGCTCACAGACACGGAGATTATGTTTGAACCATTAGTTCATATGCGTGTACAGTCTCGTAGAACTACAAACGTATTGGCTTCGCTTTAGCGTGTTACCTGTTTCATTCAGCTGCTTCTAATTAGGCGTAAATGCATTCAGGACAAAACAGTAATTTCAGCTTTTCAAGCAGAGCGTTAGTTCGTATTGACGTATAAATTCTACACGCAGGTACGCAAGTCTAGGTGGAATAAGCGATGTATATAAAGCAACCGCGGCACCATAATCGCCGTTCTCCTATCAATTCAAAAATAGTCATCCTCTTATATCTGGTTACCAGGATAGATGTAGGACCTCAGGAATTTAGCAGCAGTACGCATCAACTCAACAAATGCGCCTAAATATTTTCCTTTACATTTTAAAGCACGCAACCATGCTTTCCGTTTGCAACTGAAAGTGAACCACTTCCTTAATGTAAGTGTTAAATCGTGCAGTGCATTCGAGCAAGAAACAAGTAATATCAAATAATTGCATGACTACTTAGCCGAGTTACAAATTACTAATTTGATTTTACTTTTCACGTAGAGCGCTTCTCATACGATCCGGAAAAAAAAACGAAGGCCTTTGTCCGGCTTAATATTGCCTGGGCTGTCCCTTTCTCTTCTGAGAGCAGCCCGGTGAATCAGGTATAATTTATGGTGTTAACCACTTCAACCGTTGCAGTACAGGTCTTCAATTTAAATAGCATTCCCTCCTTTTTAGGTTCATAATTTAACTCATCCTACGGTTATTGTTTGGTATATATATCGAGCTCACAACATGCCAGCATTACTTGTCGTTTGCCTGCAGATTCTGCCTAAATTTTCTGAAATTCATATATTTAAAGACCGACAAAAGAAGTTAGAATTCTGACTGCCTGGTTTAGGGCAGACCCGCTACAACGCTCGCTCTTGCCAACCTGGCTAACGCTATTTCTCATTGCCTTTCCAGAATCTATCGTTCTGTACCTATGCATACCCGTATGCACACCCTTTCGTAATCCCGCCTTTAATTGAAAATTAAAGCAAGGTATGCCACCTGAAACTGTCCCATTCTAAAACTGTGTTTTATTTCTTGTGTGCCTTGAGACTATTGTTATCCAAACGCGTTAGTATTTGTAGGTTTTTGACACATTTATATAACCAACGTTTGTTTCCGCTACTCAAAATATACCTTCTGAATTTAGGTACCAAAGCTATGCTTACATCTTAGTTTATTGCTGCTACCTTGATTTCACAAATCGCCAATTTTACATGCCCTCCTACTACTAACATCAGTCACCTGAAATTATCTACGCATCATTTCCCGGAAACTACTCCATATACCTTCACCCTATTTTCAGATTTCCATACTAAGGTGTTCGTTTTGTCCACTTCCATTCTATCATTTCTACTCCCATTGGTTGCTAATAACCCCGCGCGCAATATTTCTCTTTGCCTCATATTTGCGATATTTATTACTTGAAAAGCATTTGCTGTTGGCATTCTCACCGCATAAAGCCACGGCTGTCCTTGTTGGTCACTGCAGCCCCATTCTCTCTTTTGTTAAATGAGGTCTGTGGACAACTTAAGGAATTACAATGCAGCGTTATTGCACAGTGGTTGTGCAATCAGAGGAACCTCCCAAGGCAAACTGGAATCATATCGGACCACCAAAAACGTAGCTCCTTCCTGAGCTACTACCATTGGTTAACTGAATCTGGGTACACATACTTAAGGTTATTTTTGCAGCCGTGACCAGCCTACAAAGAAACCGCTGAAACAAATGAAAAATGCAATGGCTACTAAGCAAACGCTTATGTATTTACAGTCATCCGATTCTTCTTAGCGACAACGCAATTGTGGCTTTCCGCTTGCAACAGCTGCGTGGTTCGGATCTACTCAATTCCTGTAACTTATTACATATATTGTCCATAAAGTGTTAGGTTTACCTTGGCAAGCGTTTTTCCTTTTACAAGGTAATATGCTCTGTGTAATGACAATACGACGAGGTGGATGTGAGCCGTCTCGAAATATACCTGCGGTCCCGTGGTTGCACAGAATATCACAACCCCTCAACGGGCGTCAATCATCCCTTATCACACTGTCTAATTTGTCCATTAATAATGTAGCCGCACTTATTTAAATTCGCAGAACTGCTACACACACGCACTCCCACATACATGTATAACCTTACAGTTTCAGAATCCATGGCTCACTTGGACCATATTGTATTTCTTTCATGATATCGATACATGTCTTTACTAAGATCGACTTTATAGACGTGCCTAGCTTTGTCCGAGAACAAAGAAATTATTCATTTATTTACTTCATATTGTGGACTGGTTTATTTGAAAAATCGAAACGGATATTTTCTAAAGTTTACCACACTGCTCCACAAAATGTTGTGATCAGCGCATCTAATTTTCGAAAGCAGAGCGGCATATTTCAGACACTTTATAAATGCATGTATGGTATTTGCTCGCATAGCTTACGAGTAAGTAAATAAATGATTGAGAAATGAGCATCCCTTGATAGTGTTAAAGAAAAAGTGTAAATTTTCCTTATCATATTTAGAGGCATATTTACCTACCGTCATTATAAAGTCAATATCACTTCGCATATGAATTACCATCTCCCGGCACACACACCTTTCTGCGGAAGCAAGATATTCATGTCTTCTAAAGTTAAATCACGCAATGCAAGAAAATTTAAACTGAGCTAATGTGTAGCTCCAGTGCGGAATTCGCATACGTAGCAATGGTTCAGCTGATGCCAAAATAATTAAAAAAGTAAAGGTGGACTCAAAATAATACCCAGTGCATTCCATATGCTGCAATATGTGGCATACTACTAACGGCTTTGCAATTATTTCCACCATAGTGTCTCGGTTGGCGTAAGGTTGGATAAACGCCTGTTGTTTGAACCACCAAGCCACGTTTCTTTGGAAGAATTTTTTAAAGATCAAAAGTTGTATTTTATGTATGTAACTGCTGAGCAGAAAAGCTGCGCCATTAATGTCAAGTACGTGGTTTATGTTATCAATCTGATAATTTATTTGCGCGGAATAAAGTATAGTTGGATGGTATATACACAACTCACTCAATCAACAACTGGCTAATGATTTTGTACTTTCAACACTAACGATATTCTTAGATTGATGTAAATTTTGGCAAAACCAAAAAGCATCTCCCAGGTATTGATAGCTGAGTTGAGAGCTAAACTGCGAAGGCTTTTGGTAAACCTATTACGGTTAGGTGTCACATAACTATCATAACAGCCAGTCTTTTAGCAAGATGTGGATATGTGAGATATATTTTATCTCTGGAGAATAAATTGTCTGCTTGTTTCGTCTGTGGTGCAGCTTCGGGTGTCTAAATATTGAACAGAAGATTGTTATATAGATGAAACAAAATTATTCCGAAAAGTTGACAAAGCTAGATGGTAATGGAATAGGAGATGATATTGCTAACGGATTAAACCGTGATTAGCTTAGGAAAGACATATTTGGCAGAACGTATTGTAGTTAGTAGGTTGAAAAAACACAAACTATATTCCGCAGTTTTGATTCACAACAGAGGACTTACACGCTGACTTGACAGGCGGCAGAACCTATGCAGCTTTCTTTTGTTATAATAACATATGTGATGAATGCAACATCGTAATTAATCTTTGTAACTACTGTAAATTTAGCTGTTTATTAGGTATCCACTGCGTGTTATAGAATCATATTATAGCACTGGAAATTACGTTGACTGCCGGCATTGCTAAATGAAAGAGCAAACCATATCTCCTAAACGCAGATAATAACGGTCCATTAAAACCAAGTCCTTTTAATCCGTCACACATGCGGACGGGTACTATACGCTGCCGCATCCTAGTGCCTATTATTAGATGCTTTTCCAGTGATCGATTTTTTTGTGGGTTACTATAATGTACCTTGAGTTGTTAGCTAGTATCAACAAATTGAGCACGGAACTAACCACAGTGGATGGATGTATGGGCGAAACACACATCAGCAACACGGTCAGATCCTATGGTAGACCTGATTTATCAGGCACTAATTCTTCTTCAGATAGAGGCAACCAATATGTTGGTCTTTTGCAAAGGTCCTGTAGATTTTGGATTCATCCATCATTTATACCATGCTCAACATCTGCGTACAGTTTACTTACTATATACTATCCATGATTGAAAATTATGCCTACAGCGTGACCTTGCAACCATTGAGAAAAGATGGATATGATTCTTCCACTATGTTAAACGAATTGTTATGTGAGCAGATAATCTGGGTAATTGCGTGATAACTACCAACCTAATAATTATAACCCACAAAGACACACGTACGTGTGTGAACCCGGGTTGGCATAAATACTGTATACTATAAAATCGTTACCTGTTAAAGTAAGCTAATCATTTTTGTACTGTTCTATTTCACTCTTGCAATCTCACAATCCTCGCCATTGCTCCGAACGCTTCAGCAAGGGTCGATGTTGTGTTTTCTTTGACGGGAAGCCGCATAAAGGGTGCATGGTCAGTCAGCAACCTTTCTACTCACCGTCCCTGACACACATACAAGATCTTATGTGGAACAACTTAAACAGCACTCGGGATAATTTGCACGCAAAAAGAGTACCGATCCTAATAAAATTCTTATGGTAATACTGCAAACATTTGCTGGCTTATATAGACACCATCGCATTATTATTCCGGTCTCTTCGCAGGATATCATGAAGGGCAACGAAGATTTCCTCTCACGAGGACAAAGTGAGTATCATGATGGTGAATTACTTTTTGAGGCTCTGTGAATGGAAATGATTGCCGACATCCTGGCTGGATACATGCACATGCTGTACTTGTGAGTAATTAGAAAGGCTCTTCACGCTATATCTTTTTGGATTGAAGGTAAGGAACTTTCGCTTTTAACCAAATATTTCAATTGCGTCAACGACCGCTTAACGTTGTGCGTTTGCACTCTCGCTTCACTCTTCTGAGGAAATTCCGAAACCTGAAAGACGTGGACAGATGGAAGGCAACTCGGAATTGTGCATCAGGAAGCACTACTGGCCCGATTCATACCCTCAGGAGAGCTTTGCGTCTGTAAGTCTTCTGGGGCGCTAACGCCACATCAATTCATTCAGCTGCAAGTGTTTTTCCCCTCCGCTGGATAAAAGCACAACATCCTACCCAACATACTTCACAGTTCGCATGAAGAATAAACCAACTCCTCGTAACAGTGCGTTTGGTGAGCATTCACACAGCATTATTTCAAGTGTCATACAACAAGATACGTATTAGAAAGAATAACCTATGCGTAAATTTCCAGACTGCGATCAATGCTTTTCTTCTGCTAGTTGGTATTTTCGCTTTCTATTATACATAGGTCTAACTACTTATCAAGTCGAGCTATCAGATATCTCTTGTCATTGCAATCTTGGAAGACAACGCAGCCCTAGGCACATGCCAACTAGATGACTGGCGATTTTAAGTTTCGGTTTGCCCAAGTTGCCATTTACGGCAAATAGGTTCACTGAAACTTAACATGAGCCCGCTACCATCGGAAGTGTCCTTACCTTAAGTGAGGAATCAAAGTTTTACTGCTAAGTGTACCGTTTTATTCACACGGCGCTTTGCAGATGACTACGCTACAGCCGAGAACCTAAAATGCGTGTTAATGTAATGGTCGGAGGCTATTTTCAGCCAGGCGAATTGTTTCATGGAACGTGGCGGAATTTGCCAAATGTATCAACTTTGGATGCTCAATATAACTTAAGCATTCCCGTCCGGTTTTCGGAGTGCGAGACTCTAGTGAAGAAGTCGCGTCCATACACCTCACACAGTATGGACATTGATTGTCCACTCCTGCCTCCAAGATTACAGCTGTGGGAATATTTATCTGTTAGTGACCAGGAGAACATAGTCCTTCTCTACAATGTCCAGCTATGTAGCATTCAAGACCACATATTTTGCTAGCCTTATCTCTATATTTCAGACTTAAATATCAAAGACGCTTACTGATGAATCAAGTTCCAGTTTTTAAGGTGTGTGCAGTAGTTTTGAATAGTAAGCCGCAATAGTCAGGCTTGACCATCTGACGTCTACGTTCGTTAGCATGCGCGAACACGTTCATTCGCTTTAGTCATAAATAAGTTTCATGGATTGAGAGATAGCGAACAACAAGGCAGGAATATTTAGCCTAGTCAAGCTGCCGATATGCCTTCTGAATATACCTCTCATACATAACGCGCAACCGCAATGCCATGACAGTATGCGGATGATGGTAACGGGTATATGCATATATTACCTGTTTTAGATGGTGAAGTGCACGAAGCTCGTTGGCAAATCCCTCTCAGGTAGCGCAAGCAATATCATGCAATCGTAAATGACAAATGCACTGGTACGCCTGGTAAAATGGCGTGGCGTAAATGCAAAGGAGAGCATAAGCGGATCTCAATCGGCCTGGGCTATATTTGGTTAAAAGCTTGGTTATAAGTTTGCAAGTGTTTATAAAGAAATTATGTAACATATTTCAGATTTGTCGCCACTTTTGCGTATCTAAGCTGAAAGCGAAGTCTCATCATAAATGATGACGTTCATATAGCTGCGAATTGGATTGAGTCCGTCGCGTAAATTGATAAGAATATTTGTTTCCTGATTGCATGAATTTTCCCGTTAGAAGGACGCATTTCGGATGCTTTTCGCAATCTTCCCACTCGCGTGTACAAAGCTCATTTTGGTACATAGTTCACTTGTTAACACAAGCTATGTCGTTGGTTGTAGCAATATATTATATGTTATAAGAAAAGGGTACCTGCGACCAATGACATTCGAATGCTAACCCCTATGTAAACAAGAAGAGGAGCTAACATCCGGCGCCCAGACAGGGTTGCCAATAAATGTACAAGAACATGGTGTGTTGCGGTGTGCTTTGGTGCGGAAGAGTTCAATAAACGTATAAAATGGTTATTAATTGTTGCAATACTTTATTGGCAATGAAGGTAATGGGGAGGCCTAAATGTGCTGTACGGATGAATTTATCCAAAATTGAACTAGTTTCGGGCACCTATGACCGCCAGCAACCTGTTCCACCGAGAGTAATGTCAGGCGGTCAGCTGGTGCATTCTGGGCGCTTAGAAAGCGGCTGTCGCTTGTTGACGCCGGCAGGGTGTCATCCACGTCCCAATTTCGCATCCATTTGCACATTCCCATTTGAATTTGACATCCACAAATATCTTGACTCTATCGTGTAGTATGCCCATTTTTATTATATATTGCAAGAAGAAACGCAAGCGGTACGCTTAAAGCGAACAATTGTTTTCGATTTATTCATCATCAGGCTTTGTACGGAAATATACGTTGAGAAGCGGAGTTCATAGGGGAAACAAAGAGTAACTATTGATTGAACAAAACATTTTAAGTGCTTAACGTAACGTGTCAGGTAGTCAGGTGACTGAAGGCGTGTGATACCAATGAGTGAAGTCCGATTCATCCCTATTACTGGCTGGCCACGGTAGTTGTAAGGCTTGTACATGTTGCTTCTGAATGCATAGGTTTAGTTTTGTCAACCTGATGCATCCTGCTTCAGCGGTAGCGAGTAGCCGAGCTCCTGACCGATGGTGTAGCTGTGATGGAACTCGATAGATGATCTCAATAGACTTGCGCTTATCAATCAGATGATTGGTGCAGATCAGATGGTTGATTATGGCACTCAACTGAGTTTTCTTTCGTTGGGTGGCGAGTGACGTTGGTAAATGTTCCTTGATTCGCTTTTCCAAATGTCGGGTCGTGCGCCCAATGTACCTAGCCCCACAGGAGCAGGTAAACCGGTAGACTACCATTGATTGGCGTTGATCACTGCAACTGATGCGACGGTCCGTCCACAACACCAAAGGAAGCATATAATATCTTTAAAAATCGCACCAGTAGTCTACTTCATAAAACAGATGTTTCGCTCAGCATGGATTAGCGCTTATCCTGTTGAGCTTCTACATGCCGTTCCGCATTTATTATCATCCGCATTCTTGGGAAGTGCCATTTAGCACAGACGCACGTTTTACGTAGCCTTACTTGTCCAGTATACAAGCGATGCGTTTTCGATATGGCTGCGGCTCGCACATTTGCTTTTCTTTAATAAATTTTCGCATTGAATAAATATGGCAGCATTTTTACTGCGGCCTTAAATTGTGTATGCACAATTCACTGCTGTAAGGACATACCTATTGCCCACTGCACTGGACCTAGGCAGAATGCTATAATTGAAAATTTAATTCGCACAAGGGACTAGTTGCCTAAGCAATGCGGTACAATTCGTGCAACCATGTTCCAGTTTCCTGCGAAAATGACTAGACTAACTGCCAGATGTTTATTTTGTGATGCTAACCACTTGTGCCTTTTAGGAGCACTTTATCTCATCCCTATAAGAGAAAAAATTCCTGTTTTTGATTTCTCCTCCACAGGTTAGCAATTAAATGATAAATAAACCAAGTAGACATCTTGCCTATTATTTGCTTACCCGAATTCCAAGTAGCATTATAGGTCCAGTTTTGCAAACATTATATAAACCACAGGCAGGGAGTTGAAACATTTACAATCGTTGTTGTAAATATTTATATGACCCTTGTGGCCGAAAACCTTCGTGCAAGGGCATTAAATGTTATCATCACTACGTTAGTAAAGACATTGTTGCGCTTAAGGCATACATTTATTTCTGTTATCAGTTCTTACAATGTGGAAGCATGATATCCTCCCTCCAGACTTTAAAGCGCTTACCGAAAACATCCCAAACGTCATCGCTCAGTGACTTACTTCAAAATGCACTGTATAAGATTTCATTGAGATGATAATAGTCAATCTAATAAACCGCAAATATTTGCTACGGAACACTAACCCTGCCCCAACAGGCGAGCGTTGGTTAAAAGCTGCTGTTCAAAGTACCGAAATGTACGTCTTCTGACTACAAGAAGCCATGGATTCGAACCGCCTAGATCCTTTCACTTTCATTTAATGACTGAAAGATGCTTTTTCCTGCTGCTTAGAGGAGCACTCTTTAAACAAATGAGCGAGAATTCAAAGATTGCATTATTCACTGCAGGAAAAGTGGTTAATAATGTTGTGTGGAAATCTGTACATGAGATATCACGTCAGACGACGCCCATATAATGTGGTAGGCGATAAATAGTCCTGTGGTACAGAATTAGTACAGAATAAGTCAAGATAAGAAAACAGTGATTGCTCACGGTGTTCCTGAGCTTACTGCCTCCTCTTCCGACGATGCTCAGATGCATGAACGCGAGCAATGGCACTACATCCGGGAGGTTCTTTCTCTCGAAAATGTGGTCGTCACGTCGTTGACAAGGTTCCCCCATATCACCAAACTATAAAGGATGCGGTCCCAGGCTCTTAAAACTTGTGTTACAGTCAGAACAAATGGCACAAACCCTACTAGCGAACTGGATTAAGTCTCGTTGCAGATTGCCAGCGGAAATTTGTCTGAAAGCAGCAAGAACACTAACACCTTTTAATGACAATTCAGTAGAGGCACAACTCTTAGTGAAAACGCCAGCTGCAGGCCCGACTCGGGGACGGTTTCAAGAGTAGCCATACTATTCGGAGGGGCACAGCAGAGCACGAACAAACACCAGGATTCGGAGCATATGATACCTGCTTATATATCGAATACTTCTCGAGAGTATGCAACCCATCCAAAAATCGATTAGTCGCCGACTCTTTAAGGGTAGGCGTAAAATCCTTTGCTTCATCCACCCATCCAGTCTCCGGCCACTCACCGGTCGGCGAAACTTCACGTATGAGTTTTACAACTGCTGCAACATTGATTAAATCTGAGAAACTTTCATGTATGTACACCAACGCCCAAGGGCTCCTCAGTAAAATTAACGAACTTCCACTACTTCAGGTTGCGAATGCTTGGGACCTAATTTCTATTACCGAAACTTGGTTGCATCAAGAGGTGACTGATGCTGAGGTTGAGATAGCCGGAAGGTCACTAATCCGGAACGACCGCCCCAGCAGAGGAGGTGGGGTCCTACTCTACTACCGCAGCGACCTACAATACATAATAGTTGAGGACATGGAAACACACGTGACCGACTCACTCTGGTGCTGTCTCCGACTGAGACACAACGATACATGTCTCATAGCTATCGTTTACCGCCCCCAACGTCCACTCTGGAACTGGATTCCTGCTTGATCCGTGGCTTAAACAGAGTAACACGCACTAGGTACAGCCACACTCTCATCTCCGGGGACTTCAATCTACACAATCTGGAGGTTTCGGTATCGCCCAGTGAGCAGTTCAAAGCAGACTTGCAAGAACTGATTGTTAATATTCCTTTGTACAATCATGTCACCACGCCCACTAGATTCAGAACAGCAAACAAACCGTCCATATTGGACCTTGTGCTCACAAATGAAGAGCTCATGATCGACAAGTTATTGATGGATAGTCCATTAGGTCTCAGTGACCACGTAGTAATAACATTGGACTATGTGTGTTATGCACAGTATCCATCTGAACACTCGGAACTAACTCATACTATCACATGCTACCACGTACTGAAAGAACTCGCCGACGCAGCTGCTTGGGAATTCTCAAACAAAATTCCCCTTGACAACGTTTGGGCAGATTTCATTAATAAGCTCAGCGACATCGTCAACAAAGCATCAGATACCAAACCCCGTCGTCCCGCGAAAATGCCTTCAATTATAAGTAGTAGGACTCAAAAAGGCCTGGCGATAAGGGATGCAGCATGGCGTGCCTACAAGGTTAACCCCGACTCAAAGACTTGGGGAAATTTCCTGGCCCATCGCAACCATTGCACCGCACTTGTCCGTGAGGACAAAATAACTTATCAAGGGTGCCTAGCCAAAACGTCCATGGCAAACAACAAATGTTTGTATAAGCATGTCAATAAGCTTCGTAAAGTGAAGCATGGAATACCCCCACTATTCACAACAGGCCGAAAAAGCAGCTAATGCCCTGCGGCTGCAATACGCCCCAATTTTTGAACTCGCAACACATACCTGTCCCATAATATCAAGCTCATTACCGACACCTTTTTTACAAATGTTATTTTCAACCCATCAATTATGCTAAGGAAATTACTCTTACTGCGTGAACATAGTTCTCCGGGAGCGGGCAACATCCGCCCGAAGGCACTGAAGGCTACAGCCACCAAGCTAGCTGAACCACTGTCACAGTTCTCTCAAAAGTGCTTTGATGAACAACAATACCCCACCATGTGGAAGTGTGGCATTATAACCCCCATTTTTAAAGGCGGTAGCCGTTCCAATCCTGCTAACTATCGCCCAGTGACTCTCCTCCCTGTGCTCGCGAAGGTGATGGAAGCAGTCGTCGCTGAGGCTTTAATGGACTATCTGGAAAAATGCAACATCTTAGTACCGGAATAGCATGGCTTCCGTGAACACCGGTCTTGCACCACCAACCTACTTACTGCATGAGGTAGTTGGACGGAAGTGGCCGATGATGGGGTCGGAGTCGACGTCATCTATCTGGACTTCTCCAAAGCTTTCGACCGCCTTGATCACGGCACCTTACTTCAAAGACTACAAAATTACAGAATCGGAGATCCTGTACTTGGTTGGATTGGCGACTTCCTTTGCCAACGAAAGCTCCAAGTACGTGTTGGGGGATCACTTGCTAACCCAATTGAGGTGGAATGTGTTGTCCCACAAGGCTCAGTGCTGAGACCGCGTTTATTCCTGGTGTTTGTCAACGATCTGGCAAGAGTCATCTCCTCAAACTTCCTGCTTTTTGCAGATGACTGCAAGATATGTTGGGCGATTAGTAACAGGGCAGATCAGGTTCTGCTCCAACGTGACCTAGATTGCATTTACGAATGGCCAAAGAGGAACAAGCTTCAATTGAACATGGCTAAGTACAAAGTGATGCATCTGCGTCACCAGCCGGTGAGCGCTTACAAGATTGGAGACCAAACCTTGGCGAACATTTCTCAGGAGTGGGACCTGGGTGTATTGGTACAGGAAGATATCGGGTGTTCAAAACAATCAGAGGGCGAGGAGAACCGGAACTCAACACTTCGGCCTTCTACGCAGAGCCATCGGTCGGTTTGAACCATCAATATTTCCCCAAATGCTTAACACTTACTTGCGACCTCACGTGGAATGTGCTCATCAGGCGTGGCAGCCGTGGCAGAAACAGGATCCCGTTGCTCTCGAGACTCCTCAACGACGGGCAAACCAGAACGTCAGGGGCCTCTTTCATCTGCCCTATCAGCTTAGACTGAAATCTCTAAGAATGTACAAGAGACGACATCGGCTTTTGCGGGGGGATCTCATAATGGTTATTCAGCTTCTGAAGAACCCAAACAACATTTGCCGTCCGCTGCTGGAATTGAAGCACAACACTAAACTAAGAGGTCACCCTCTGAAACTGACAATTCATTATAGCCGGCTTGAATGGCGTTGAGATTTCTTTTCTCTCCGCTTGTGCGAGCCTATAATGCCCTCCCTAATTATGTAGTCTCTGCTCCCTATCTGGCGATATTTAAAAAACGACGATGCATTGTCTCACTTACATTTCATTTTATGACTTTTTAGCCAGGGTTACAAAATGCAATCAAACGGTTGCTTGCCAAACGCCTAACCATTGGATTTATAGATTTATACGTTTAATTTGCGAACATCACCGCTATTCCACATAAGTCTATGGTGAGTCCACCACAACGCATTCACTTTATTATGCAATTTATTTTCGCAATAATTTCCATCCCACGGGACTCGTTAAGCGATGCTTTTTACCCAAAATAAACCATTGTCCATTGTCCATTGGTTCCCGGTTTGCTCAAACGTGACCCGTTGTGAGTTCACAAGTGGACGACGGGGAACCAACTCCAGAAAAAATCGGCGAAGTACAAGGTGAATTAAATTGGCCCGTACAACCTAGTAGAACTCAAGCAGTATTCGCTACTCATGAGCGGGAACTTGGGAAATAGGCCCATTGCTTTTAAGTAAGATAACGCCACTAGGAACAGAGATCGAAAAGGCAGCATTCTACGCAAGGCTTTTGTTCGTATTGACTTATGCATTCTACACGCCTACACACCACCATACGTGGATAAAGCGATGTAAATGTAGCACGCTCGGCACAAACAAGACTACTTTTCTCAGAATACTTCAACAGTAAGCATCCTAGAGCGTTAGGATCATCTTCCCTTACTCTAACGGTTAAATGTGTGTCTTTATGAATTAGAAGCAACCGATATCGGTGATTACAATTGACAGTATTTATATGTCACCTGATTCTGAAGCACGCAATCAACACACCCCGTCCGCGGCCAAATGTTACCCGTTAATCACACATAATTATTACACATGCATTGCACAAAGCAATGAATAAGTTGTAATTACTTGCAAAGTTATATATTGTATACACTAGCTACAATTACTGCGTTCCTTGCCAATATAATGTGCATCTCGGATGATACCTAGACCAATAGACGACCTCACGATAAATATTGTGGTTTAGATGCTCTTTGCCAAAAGCGTTTGAAATGCATTCACTGCCCAGTTTTCATCTTAGAAGTTAATGCTAGAAATAGTTGATGTCTATTTTCAATGCATTGCCTTATGCCTTCGAAATATTAAAATTAGGAAGCTTGATCTCATCAGAAATCAATTTTGGTGAGAACGTTAATAGATGCCAGTACAAAGCATGTTCGAGTATTTTGCAGATATAAATCTAGATTGAGATTGTTCATAAACAAATTGTAATACAATATCCCGTTTTGTCCACTATGCCTATTCGGGGACAATAGCAACTTTAGTCTGGAAGAGTAAAATAAAACGTCACGCGTTATAAGTAACTTTTCGAGACCAGCAAGGCGAGTTACGCTTCGAAACGTTTTGCTGCATTACCGCCGCCGTGGAGATTTGATCGTGCCAACAGGCTTAATGACCGTCCTAATCTTACCTTATATATCCTTGAATTTTTATATAGTTTTGCTAAATTCAGACCGGGAACGCTCCATTAATTTTACGCAATCCTCATCCTTGGGAAGTCTGGACGGAGATTAGATAAACGAGTGAAATCCTACATTACAGGAGCGCCCTGCAAAAATACGTGGTACACGAACCATTAATGCGTGTTTGAACATCAAAATAGCATACTTTTAGACCAGCTCAGGCTGCAATGCTATGTGACTCTCGAAACAGAGTATATAAGGGGCATAGCGATCCCATGAAAAATTTTTAGCTTATATATGCTTTAGCGACACACGCATTATACGCTGATTATATGCAGATATTTGGGCAAAGATGGTAAAATTTATGAAGGAGGTCGCCTGGATTTGTTATCACTGTTTACGTGCACAAAGTAGGAAACGTTTTACAAGCCAAATGTATGCTCATACGCCATTGAAACATCTTTGCAGTTATGTTCAATACCTGCAGAAACGGTTGCAAACTGTGTCGCGTAATTCGGTATAAAGCACATATCGTATGAAACACATTGTCCAAAGTATGATGTTGCTTTCACTAAAACGTAAAATCTAGGATCAAAGAGAACTTCCCGTCTCAGAATTTTTGTAATATATTACACTTATGCGCGAATAAGATTATTCTAATCAAATACTGTTCACCATATTGAGTTTAAAGTAGGGTTATTAAAATATTTAAATATTTTGTTGCTCTGTATCGGCTATCCATCACTCAGTAACTAAAGTGCAGGTGCAAATGTTGCAACTAAATCTCGCTTAAACACCATAATTTGCTTAATGTATAGGACAAATGCAATGTGGATCAAATGCTCTGTAGTCATATTTTTTATCATGTGAAGTCAAGTCATGTTTCATGGAGTATATACGCTTCTGTCTGAGGTATTTATTGCTTCGGCAATTGAATAAATTCCCCCAGGAACTTCGAAGTTCGATTAGTTTCCGCTGCTTCTGCAACGTATTTGAACGAAACCAAAGCACTCGCGGTATTTACATTACCAGTTTACATCAATATGATGCAATAAAATGAAAGTATCCTAGAAATGCTTTGTATAAGGAAAGATGATGCTCAGATCAAAGGACGCATTAAGACCTAGAGGCAAAAAAATATATTAGGCGTTTTGTCCGTAGAACGCTTAATTTGCTCTGAATGATGGAAGATGTTAAACACAGTGGTCTAAATTGCCTTGCCTTAACTGTTTGTCGCAGACGTAGTGGCTCGACAGACGTTAATACAGTGCTCCCAACATTTTGAGAAGTAATTAACTAGTGTTTGCTGGCGGTTAAATGCAAATCCCATAAATCCGACCAATCAACTACAGTTCGTAGGTCCAAAGAAAACACGTCTCCATTATGCAGCTGATGATCTTAAGGTCATCAAATATACTATAACAAGAGTAATAAATAATAAGAGCCCTGTTGTTTAGTAAGATGAGAAACAATATTGGTCCTCAAAGCGAAACTTAAGGAACATCGCCGTGTGCAGCGACGATGCTTGCTCTAGCTTTACCGAACATAACGCAAACATTTTTACCGCAAATTAACTCCGCAATGAAAGTAGCAATATAAAGATGCAGCCTAGTCCACTTCAGTTTCGTAGCCACGTATCAACATGGAACTGATTCAAAAGTCTTCCCAATGTGGTGGTATAAACTTACGTTAAGCTACCCTCCAACGTATATGTTGCACTAACGGCAGGTTTAAACTGCAAATATAATGTCACCAAGTAAATCCCCTGCAGCGGCATTAAAAGGTAGAGCAAAACATTCTTTCAAATTGCTATAGAAATCAAAAGCTACAAGGTAATGCGGTGCGATTATTGCTTTTCCACTTTTTCCCTTTCGAATGGCAGTGACGATAACCGGACTTCATGGCGTGTCCAAACCGATATCGCACCTACGACGTAACAAATAATATTCATGCATTTGCTTTTTATCCTGCTGAATATTTAGTTGCATGGAAACGTCCCGACAGTCGTATAACAGTGCAGTCTGATTTGGAAATAATGAGTGCTCTTTAGATATCCGAACTTTCATCAAGGGTTATTATACCACCTCCTCGTGCATGGCGATCTCATAATCTACCAATTCTCTTGTTTAGCTAATGCCCGTCCAGACTTCATAAGATCAAAGAATATTTAACCGCGTTGGACAGCCTCCGCTTAATGGAAGCCAAACGGTAAAAGAATGCCTGGATATAAAAACTAAAAGTAAATGGGTCAGTAGGCGTGTTGACACGATCTGGTTTCTAAGGCAGTGACATTAATGCAGCAAAACGTTTCCAAGCATAAGTTGCCGTGCTGATATCAATAATTTACCTATACTGCAAGGCGTTGTACGCATTACTCTGCTCAATACTGTATCTGCTATTGTCCAATACTAAACAAGGTAAAACATTGGGAATCTCTCATTACAAAGTTGCTTATAACCTTCTAAATCACCGGCCGTACATCCATCACATTATAAAATCGTTGTACTTGGATTTATTCTCGCTTTCACCTAGTTGGCATTTCGTACATCTCTGCCACAAACTGTATGGAAACACTGTGATAGGTAGCTCTTGGAATAGGGTTAATTGTGGTACAATGGTCGCGGTAATTACTGAGATTTCTCTAATGCTCATTGTTGGGATTTATCTTGGATCCAAACCATGCCTCACCACCTATTGGCATGCAATTCTGAGTCATGCACAGCAGATGTGACAGCACTTATGCTGGAGGATTCGGCGTGGCTTTCTACGCCCAGTTGAAGTGGTGAATAAACAACTACATCAAATGTCCTGGTTATGAGGCATGAAGAGTGAAAGTTCACTAAAACAAGATGGCAACAGATCGAACACAACATAAACTGAAAGAAAAATTTACTGAAAATATTTTACAGTATTCTGCGACAAATTGACAATCTCAGAAAATATGTAGGTTGCAACGCCTTGATGTTTGACGCAACAAATCGGTTTGTATGTTGCTTAGACGGATCACGTCTGCGAATAAGTTTAATATTCAGGTAAAGTTATGACTAGGTATTGTGAAGTATAATATTGTTATATTTTTACAGCAGCAACAAGAGCATACACATATTTGACACGATATATAAGAGTCTGACTTTATCGTTTAGGGATTTTAAGGCAAATATGGAAATCTGTCATCCGTAAACAAATAGCTTATGTATCACAATGAACAGGGCAATTCCAAGTAAGTAATGTGTAACTTTATGCTGGTTGACCATATTCCAATATTGGAAACAAGGTATCAACCTGAAAGTGCAAGTATAAGTTCAACAGAATAATCTCCAATCGATATAGACATGAAGGAACTGTTTGCCCCACGGTTGCCAAAGGCTCGATCGATGAGGATATATGTGGTTCCATTAACCGTTGTCATTGGACGGTTATTGCAGGGATAGTCGAGATGTCAGTTAAAGCCACAGCAAAGCAGGCAACGAACAAGATGCAGCTACCCAGATAGACAGGAGAAAACGAATGGGATGGGCAGAGTAAATGTTAGGTTCCTGAAAATAAGACTGAACTGACGATCTTCAAACTATTATGCAAAATTGGATTTAATATACTCTAGGCGAGAAGTTTCTTATCCGTGATACGAAATATAAGGGACAGATCGAATGTAGACACTGATAACTCCGTATACTGGGAAAGATAGGTAGAAAAAACAATGGTACCGTTGAATTTGGAGAATTATTTTATAAAAAGTAGCCTTAGAGATCACGTACTACAGGTGGAATAAGCCTTGTCTGTGCGCCGAATTGATAACAGACAGATAAAATGAAATAGAAGTTAAAACCAAAGTTAGAAATGAGATACATTTGCTTTCATGGTAATTAACAGTCATAGATAAAGGATGAGGAAGTGCAGCGTGTAGCACCGCATATTTATTGGGATCCGGATATGGGCAAGCGTTGACCTTGCGGATGAATCCGCAGACCAGTTTCTCGGAGTAGACGCATTCTTCCACGGATTGTTATACGTGAACCTTGATGCCATCAATGCCGTGGTGGTGGTGCAGCCAACATTTTCACCTCAGCTGCAAAATCCCTGATGCATCTAGTACGCCTCAGCTGAAAATGCTTAAGCAAGCTGATAATGGTGTCTCCTGCAATTGGCCGTTCGCTTAAGCGCATTCTTTTTCTCTAAGAACCCGCAAAGAAACCATACGTGTGCACCCGGATTCCATGCTAAAATTCCCTGATAGAATCTCTTAAGGAAAAGTAGTAGCTACTTCCCATGTAATCACACATTAGGCGGCTAACAGCACCAATATACAGACGCACGGTTACAAAAAGCTTAAAGTTATCTGAGAATCATCTTACATTTCCTTGGACATGTTCATCGCGGATTTGAAGTGTGCGTCAATTGTATGGAAAATTTTGCAATGTGGATCGCAAACGCTGAAAGTAAATCGGTGACAGCATAGTTTCTCTTCATACAACCGGTGCAATTACATTGATCTGCTCAATTGACCTGTGAGTGTGGTTGCCCCATGAAAGCGAATTCAGTGGGTTTCTTAACCAATATCCGACTAATTCTGACAAATTTTCAGGCAGATAGCGTCATATATTTTGCGGTAGTTGCAATTCAACCTCGACGGTTATCGCAGCATATTCAGCACATGCTATATCTTGACATAATTTGACGGCCTGGCAAAAAAAATTAAACAATGCAAGGCAAATCTTTTGGGCATAATCAAAGATTATGCATCGCTGTACATAATAGAGTAATGAACAATGCTTAGCGCACAAGTGATACCGAAGTCTTCAATTGTGTGAGACAATTTGACCCTAAGAATGAACGAAGTCTATTTCCGAGCGTATAGAGGCACGCCCCGGCGTGCATAATCAGAAATGCATAGGAAATTGGTTTGCAGTATAGGAGATGTAAAGCAAATAATTACAGTCATTAGTGTGTTTTGGAACTGGTCCGAATCGGTTGTTTACAAAGTGCGGGTCAGATGAATGCAATATAAGAACAAATACACAGTGAAGCGTGTTAACCATCATGACATGTTACTGTTCAACAATGTACGTCTGGTTGAATGAGAGCGAATATATGTACTGAACTTGAGAAATATGGTAACGGTCAATATTGCAATGCATGATACAGAGCAGTGAATTTATTTTTCTGTGTGTCGCATCAAACAAGTCGGATTTGCTTTAATATTTTAAGGGTTTTTCGTAGAGAGAACGAGTGCCAGGCAAATAGCTGCTAAGTACGACAACAATGCCGACCGGTAATAGGACATTGGCAGTGCTGTCATTTGAATGATCGTACTCACGCTTATTCCTAATCCTGTTTCCCCATATAGTTTCCGTTCCTGTGTGGTTGATTTCTAAGGTGGACTTGGAAGTCAGCATCTGCCAATACGGTCACTGTTACCGTCACCGAAGTGGAGGGTTTCGGTATGGCTCTCTCGCTGCACTCCACGTGTTGCTTAGACTCAACAGTTAGAGATAGCTGAGCTAGGAGTGGAACTCGGGGCATAGTGTTTGACGGCTATCGCCATGATCAATAGGCCATTGAGTAAAGCAAGCAGCATTCTACACAGCGGTTAGAAGAATTATGTGGGGTTAGTTGGAGCACCCGCCTTGAGTTTTGGATGGCGACGCGCTTAGCTCCACAGGTTTCTGGTTGTCCAAATAAATTCTCTAATTTCTTCTCAAATTTATAAGGCGATTTTCAATCCCTTATGCTCTGTAAATGGTCGCTTATCACGATATGCAAAATATAGCTCTTTGCTTCCCATTTATCACTTTTATTAATTTGAAAAGCATATGCTGTTTACATTCACACTGCATGATGTCACAAGTTGCCTTGGTTGCATTTGCTGCTCGATTTCTCTCTTCTCTTAAAAGAGGACTGTGGAAACATAAAGAATTACCAAGGAACGTCAACTGGACAGTTGATCGCTCATCACATAAAGCTACCAATGCAAAATATGATCATTGCAGACTTCCCAAAACTCAACTTCTTTCTGATATACTACCATTGATCAACTGCATCTGGGTACACATACATAGGCGATTGGAGCAGCCCTGACTAGTCTACAAAGAATCCGCTGAAACAAATGGTTACATTAATATAACACAAACCATCCATAACCAACGAACATGTGATCCTGACCATCAAACGATCAATCATCACTTATGTATTGTTAGACAAAATAGTCTTCTTAAGTGACAACGTAACTTGCTTTTCCCGTTGCCACAGCAACGTGTTTCAGGTCTATTACGTTCCTGAAAATCGTTCCCGATAGTGTTCCAGGTGGTGGTGGGTTTCGCTTGGCAAGCACTATTCTAGAAAATTAATAGTGTGTGTTTAATGGAAATGCGACGAGGCGAATGTGAATTGTCTCCAAATTTAGCCATAATCCCATGTTTACTCAGCGAACCACAGCCGCACAACGCATGTCACCCATTCATTTTCACACTAATAGATGCAAAATAATGCAGCCGCACGTTTTGAAACACGAATAACAGCTACGTACATGCACTTCCACACACATGTATGATCTCACAGCTACAATGTTCATGGTTAACGTGGACCATTTTGTATTCCATCCTAAGCAATTAATTTTACCGTTACCAACATCTGACTAGCTAGACTTGTCCAGCATGGTCCGAGAACAAAGAAATTATTCATTTATATTCAGCACATTGTAGAATGAGTAAATTTTTAAAATCGGAACCGATATTTTTGAATGTTTACCACAGAGTTCTACAAAATGTTGTGTTCAGCGCATCGAATTTTCGACAGCCGAGCGGCGTAGTTTAAACAACTTTCTAAGTACATAACAGCAATATGCTTATATATTTTTCGACTAACTGAAGATGGCATTACAAGCAAATCTTAACCTTTCGTGATCATATTCAGATGTACTTTCATCTTCATTGCGGGTATTATTTCGCACCAGATCCAATAACTTCCGGCACACAAATGTTTCTGCCAAATACGAACAATAATATTTCTAAAGTCAAATCACGCGATCCAAAAAAACAAAAACTAAGCTTGTGTGTAGACGCAGTGCGGAATTCGCATATGTTCCAATGGTACAGCTGATGCCACAAAAGTTAAAGAAGTAAAACTGGACTCATAGTGAAAGTTGGCGCATTCCTTTTGACGTAAAATGTATTAATTCACCGAGTGTTTCCTAGTGTATGCACCATAGTCCGTCAGTTGGCTTAAGGTTTGAAACAAGCTGGTTGTTCAAGCAACCAAGTCATGTTTCTTTGGAAGAATGTTCTAAGGATCAGAAGTTGCACACTATGTGCGTGACTGCGAAGCAGAAGGCTCTGAGCAGGTCATGTCAATACTTCGTTTATATTATCAATCTGAGCATATATTTGTGCGGTAGATAAAGCTTCATAGGACGGTATATACAAACAAATGTTTCATTCAATAACTGGCTAAGACTTCTTCTAACTCTACAAATAATATACTCAGCGTGCAGTAACATTTAGCAAAAACTTAAAGAATCTCCACAAGTATTGATAGCTGAGTTGAGAGTTCAACCACAAGGAATTTTGATGAACATTTTCCAGTAATGTATCACGTAGGAATACTTTTATATTTGTGTTATATGCAAACCAAACAGTACTTTCCTTCAGTTAGAGTAAACATTTTTGTAAGAAAGCTACCGTAACAGCCAGCATTTAACAGGATGTGGACTAATGAACAATATTTTATCTCTGGAGAATAAATTGTCCGCTAGTTTGTGTATGTAGTGAAGCTGCGGACCTTGAAAATTTAACAAGGCGGGTTATGTAGACGAAACCAAATTATTCCAAAAATTTACGAAACATCTTTGGTAAGAGAAGCAAAGATCATATTGCTAACGCAAAAAATCATGAAGAGTGTAGGAAGGAAGAATTTGGCAAGACGTAGCGCAGTTAGAATATATAAGAATTAGAGATTTTGTACCGCGTTTGCAAGTCACGTCAAAGGACTTACACCTTGACCTGTTACGTGGGCGAAACAATGCAGGTTTTGTTAGTTATAAGAAAAAATGTTATGAATAAGACTTAGAGATTAATATTTGTAATGGCTGTTAATTTAGTACTTTATCGATGATCTACTACCTGTTATAGAATCATGTCATAGCAACAAAATATACGCGAACTGCAGGGAATGCTATATGAAAAACGTAGTCATAACACTCAACGCAGATAACACCGGTCTGTTAAAAGGAATTCATTGTAATCCGTCCTACAGCGGAAGTATACTGTACGCTGCCGCGTTCTAGTGCATATTATTAGATGCTCTGCTAGTGAGCGAATTTATTGTGGGATTCTATAATGTAAATTGAGTTGTTAGCTAGTACCAACAGTTTGAGCACTGAATTAACCAAATTGTATTGATCAATGTGCGAAACGCGCATCAGGAACACTGAACAGTTAAGGCCGTGTGATATCTCTGGTTTGTTACGGACACTGGTTCGACTTCAGACAAAGGCAACCAATATGTTAGACTTTCCCAAGATGGCACTGGAGAATTTGGATGTATCCATCATCAATACGATGATCAATATCTCCATACACTTCCCTTTTAACACGCCTCCCACACTTGCTTATCAGGCCTACTGTATGGTCTTGCAATTCTCGAGACCCGAAATGACGAGTAAAGCTGTCAAACGTTTGCGACCGCATCCGTATCAAAACACCACTGCACTTACACCGAGTATTCAGCAAAATCTACCGGTGATTACGTAGGGACCTACAATTAATTTACCAAATACTGCTTAGCCATTGTCATGCATGCAGCACATTTAGGATACATAGGTCATAAATAAAAGCAAAGGCCGATGCCGTCAACAACAGATAGGTTTAGATTTTCGACGAAGTTAGTTAACTTTACTCGCATTTCAACGCAGTCAATTTCTTTACTCTACATATTTGTTTCCTAAATACGATGGAATTGTTCACCAGAATCCACGGAAGTTTAGGTAAGCAGGTATTCAAACATAGTCTGTAGTAGGCGCTAGCCACAATTCTTTAGGGAACCCAGAGCACAGCGTTGAATTGACCAATTTCAGTTCCCTTCGCGCTAACGCTTTACTGTCTGCCGAGGTAGACAAAACCGCGTGCGATCCATAGCTTAATTTCGAACGCAGCCTGGATGTGGCTGTCCCACTAAGTGAAACAAATTTTTACATGAGCAGATAATCTGAGGATTTACGTGATAACTACCTATGTAAAAATTATAACCCAAATGACCCACAAAATTGGGAAGACGGGTTAGCATACGTATGACAATCGTTAACAGCGTTCCCCGTTAGAATAAGCTAAAGCACTTTGTACTGTTCTCTTTCAATCTTACAACATCACACTCCTGGTTATTGCTCCGATCCCTTCATCAAGTGTCGGTGTTGTGTTCCTCTTCGACGGGATGCCGCATAATGGGGGCATGTTCAGTCAGCAACTTGTCTCATTGCCGTCACTGACACACCTACAAGAGCTTATGGGGAACAAGTTATACAGCAC
Source organism: Dicrocoelium dendriticum (assembly GCA_944474145.2). Lineage (NCBI taxonomy): Eukaryota > Metazoa > Platyhelminthes > Trematoda > Plagiorchiida > Dicrocoeliidae > Dicrocoelium > Dicrocoelium dendriticum. The sequence goes on from CALYDF020000004.1 coordinate 1,203,661, forward strand.
TCGGGATATTTTGCATGCGAAAAGTGTGCCAATCCTAGTAAGTAATCTTATCGTAATACTGTACACATTTGCAGGCGTATATAGACACCATCGCATTAATATGCCGGTCTCTTCGCAGGATATCATGTGGGACAACGAAGATTTCCACTCACAAGACAAAGTGAGCATTATGTTTGTGAATAACGTATTGAGGCTCTGTGGATTGAAATGACTGCCGACATCCTGACTGGCTACATTCACGTGCTGTATTTGTGAGTAATAAAAAGGCTATTCACGCTATGTGCCTGTGGATCTATTGAAAGGTACGTTCGTATTTAACAAAATATTACAATCGCGTTAACGACCGCTTAACGTTGTGCGTTTGCACTCTCTCGACAATCTTCTGCGGAAATGCCGATACCTGAAATATGTTGACAGATAGAAGGCAACTCGGAATATTAAATCAGGAAGCATTACTTGCCCGATTCATACCCTCAGGAGATTTTGCGTCTTTAATTCTTCCGGGGCACTAACGCCACATCATAGTCAGGTCAGCTGCAAGTGCTTTCCCCTTCCGCTTGATGGAAGCACAACATTCTACTCCAGCTATTGCATAGCTGGCGTAGAAAATGAAATAACAGTCGATTTCTAATGTAACATTTCCTTTTGTTTCCATCCACACTGCATTATTTCAAATGTCATGAGGATGATACGTATAAGCAAGAATAAATTATGCGGGACCTTCCAGAATGCAAGCAATGTTTTCTTTGTCTATTTACTCTTTTCGCCTTCTATTGAACATAGCTGTACCTACTAATGAAATCGATTTGTCAGATGTTTCTTGTCATTGCATTCTTTGACACCAACATAGCCGTTGCAAATGGCAGCTGGATGTCGGCGATGATCAGTTTCCTTGGCCCAGGTTGCCTTTCACGGTCTCCACTTCCTTTGATAATTACCAAGAGCTCGCAGCCGTCAGATGTGCTCTTGCATGAAGGTAAGTAATCACAGGTATACTGCTAAATCTAACATGTAATGCATACAACGCTTTGCAGATGAGTAAGCTACAGCGGATAATCTGGATGGCGTGTTATTAAAGTTGTCGGAGGCATATTTTCAGCCACGCAAATTGTTTCATGGAACGTGGCGGATGTTGCCAAATGTATCAACAATAGATGATCAATATACCTTAAGCATTACCGTCCGGGTTTCTGAGTGTGGGACTCCAGTTATAAAGTTGGGTCTATTGCACCCTCCTACGGAAATATTCATCAGAAAATGAATACGGAAAAATGGAACCGCGCTACATGGTCTAGCTAAGTGGCATCAGAAACCACATATCTTTGTACCTTTATCTCTATATTTCAGACTTAAATGTCAAACACACATACGGAAGAATCAATTTCCAGTTTTATAAATATGCGCAGTATTTTGTGAATAGTAAGCCTTATTGTGCTACCTTAGTCAAGCATGACCAGCTGACATCCACTTTTATTCGCTGCAGTTGAAATTGGGTTCCATGCATTGAAAGATAGCGAGCGACAAGGCAGTAATATTTCGCTTAGTCACACTGAGGAAAATGCATATCAGCCTTAACTCGCAGCCACCGGACCATGACAATATGCAGACGATGGTAACGAATATATCTATATATCATCTGTCTCAGATGGGTAAGTGCATGGATCTCGTCGGCAAATCCCTCACAGGAAGCGTGAGCTATAGCACGTAATGTTAAATGACAAAAGCACTGTTACGCCAAAAAATTGCGTGGCGAAAATGCAAAGGAGAGCATATGCGGATCCACTTCGGCCTGGGTTATATTTGGTTAGATTTTTGGTATAAAATTGTAAGTGGTTATCAAGGGATTGTGTAACATATTCTAGATTATCGCGTTTTCTGCGTACCTAAGCTAAAGGAGATTGCGTATCATGGATGATGGCGTTCATATCGCTGGGACTTTGTTTCAGTCGGTCACGTAAATTGATAAGCAGATCTGTTTCTTGATTGCGTGAATTTTTCCTTAATACAAACGAATTTTGGACGCTTTCTGCATTCATAAAAATCTTGTATGTAAAAATCCTTCTGGAACATGATTAGCCAGTTAGTGCAATGCATGGCTTTAAGATGTTGTACTAAAAGAATCCCTGAGAATACTGAAAATCGAAAGCTAAACTTTAATGTAGGCAAGAAGAGGAGCTCAAATCTAGCGCCCGGAAAGAGTAGCCAATAAGCTGTACGAGGAAACCATGTTGCGCGTAGCTGCGTAATTTGATGCGGAAAATTTCAACAGGCGTATAAAATGGTTATAATTTGTTGCAATACTTTATCGGCGATGAAGTTAATGCGGAGGCATAAATGTGCTATACGCCTAAATTTGGTCAAAAATTGGAATAATTTCGGGCACTCACGACCGCCCGCAATTGGTTCTACCAGCAGAAATTTACAGACTCTCAACTAGCGCCTTCAAGGGGATTAAAATGCGGCTGTAGCTCGTCGGTGCCGAGAGTGTCCACCACGTCCCTATTCCGCACTCTCTTGTACATTCCTATTTGACTTTGACTTTCACAAATATCTTGACTGTCACTGATGCGACTGTCCGTTCACAACACCCAACGAAGCATATAATATCTTTAACAGTCGCACCAGTAGTCTACTTCATGAAAACAGATGCTTCGCCTCAGCATGGATTTGCGCTTATCCTGTTGAGCTTCTACATGCCGTTCCGGATTTATTAGCATCCGCATTCTTGGAAAGTGCCACTCTGCATAGACGCACATTGTACGTAGCCGGACATGTCCAGTATATAATTGATGCATTTTCGATATGGCTGCGGCCCGCAAATTTCCTTATCTTTTATAAACCTTCGCATTGCGGAGAAATGGTAGCATTTTTACAGCTTCTTTAAATTGCGTATGCTCAGTTCACTGCTGTAAGGCATGCCTAATGCCCGTTGCACTGGACCTCAGCAGAATTATGTACTTGAACATTGCACTTCGCACAAATGAATGGTTGCCTAAACAATGTGGTACAATTCGTGGAACCATGGTCCCTTTTCTATGAAAATAACTAGAATAACCGCAGGAATTTTATTTGTCATACTGACCCTTTGAATATGTTAGGACAGTTTACTATTCGTCCACATATAAGCAACAAATCTTTTTCTAATTCGTCTTCCCTACTTACCAACCGAGTGCGCCCACGCTAAATAGCCATCTTGGCTCCAAGAGGCTTCTCCGAATTTTATGTAGCAATATAGGAACAGGTTTGCAAACATTATATAAACCACAGAAAGAGAGTTAAAAAAGTTGTAATCACCGTTGGAATCGTTTATATCTTCTTTTGGCCGAAAACCTTTTCGCTAGGGCATTTACTATCATCAGCACTACGTTAGTAGATACATCGTCTCGCTTAAGGCATAAATTTCTTTTCGTAATCAGTTCTTACAATGTGGAAGCATGATATCCTCCCTCCGGACTTTAAAGCCGTTACCGAAAGCATCCTAAACGTCATCGCTCAGTGACTCACGTCAAACTGCTCTGGATAAGGTTTTCATTGAGATGACAGTAGTCATTATACTAAACTGAAAATGCTTGATACGGAACCCTGGTCGTGCTCCAACAAGCAGGCGTTGGTTAAAAGCTGCAGCTCAAAGATCCGGAATATACGTCTTCTGCCCACAACAAGCCATGGATTCCAACCGAATGGATCATATCACATTAACATAAGGACTGGAAGATATTTCCCCTGCTTCTTAGAGGAGCACTACCTAAACAAATAAAAGATAATGCAAAGCTGACAGTACTCACGGTAGGGAAAACGGTTTTTAATGTTGTGTGGAAAAGTGTGCATGAGTTATGGCCTCAGACGACGCCCATATAATGTGGTGAGCGATGTATGGCTCTGTGTTTCCCGGTTTACATATACTTGACCTGCTGTGAGTTCACCCGTGGACCACATGGAACACACGGTCTACGTAGAACACAAGCTGTATTCGCTATTCATTAGCGTGACCTTGGGCAATAGGCCCATATGGATCATGATTGCTTCTAAGTAAGATAACGCCACTACGAAAGAGATCGAAAAGACAGCATTTTATGCAAGGATTTTGTTCTTATTGACTTATGAATTCTACGCGCCTATACACAACCAAACGTGGAGCACGAGATGTAAATGTAGCACACTCGGCACAAACAAACGTTATTTTTTTCAGAATACTTAACAATGGACATGCTAGAACGTTAGGGCCCCTTCTATCTCGCAACCGTTGAACATGTGTATTTGTGAATTTGAAGCAATCGACATTAGTGAGTACAATTGATCGTAATCATATGTCACCATATTTTGAAGCAAGTAATCAGCACTCGCCTCCGCAGCCAAATGTTACACGTTACTCCAACATACTGCTTACCCATGCATTGCATACAGCAATGAATGATTTGCAATTACTTGCGAAACTGCATCCTGTATACACTAGCTACAATTACTGCCTTTCCTACCAATATATTGTGCATCTCCGCTGGCACCTAGACCAGTAGACGACCTCACGATAAATATTGTGGTTAAGGTGTTCTCTGCCAAAGGCTTTAGACATGCATCCAGTGCCCAGTTTCAGCTGGAAAGCTAATGCTAGAAAAACGTGAAGTGCTTTTCAATTCACTGCCTTATGCTTTCGAAATAATAAAATTAGAAACCTTTATCTCATCAGAACTCAATTCACGTGAGAACATGAATACATGCAAATACAAAGCATGTTAGAATATTGTGCTGTTATAGTGTGTGATTTAGATAGTTCGTAAGCATAATTGTAATACAATATCCCGTCTTGTCCACTTTGCTTAATCGGGGACAATAGTAACTTCAGTCTTGAGGAGTAAAATAAAACCTCTCGCGGTGTAGGTAAATTTTCGAGACCAATAAGGCGACTTATGCTTGGAAATGTTTTGCTGCATTACCGCCGCCGCCGTAGAGATTTGATCGTGCCAACACGCTTAATGACTGCCTTAGTCTTACCTTATATATCCTGGCATATTTATATAGTTTTGCTAAGTTTAGGCCGGGGCCGCCCCACTATGTTTACGCAATCCTGGTCCTTAGGAAGTCTGAACGGGCATTAGCTAACCTAGCGAAGTGGTAGAATACGGGAGCGCCATGCACAATGATGTGGTATACTAACCATTAATGTAAGTGTTTGAACACCAAAACAGCACTCATGCAGGCCAGCTCAGGCTGCACTCTTATATAACTCTCGGACGTTTACATGCAACTAAACCTTCTGTAGTATCTGTGACGTGGTCAGTGCGAATTTGGTTCGGAAACGCAATTAATACCGGCCGTCGTCACCGCCATGTCAATGGAAAAATGCACATTTGCCGATTTCTCTGCGGTTTGCTATCAGAGGGCTTTAAATTACCAACCTAGCTTTTAAAGTACGCCTACAGTTAGAGAAATCAACACAAGGCGTTAAAACAGAACACGTTTCCTTAACACTTCCGCCGCAGCAATGAACCGACAATCACAAAACTACGCTTAGGATGCAAGGATTAATTACATGGCCCAAATCCAAACCGGCTCGTTACAGGAGGCTTCCATACAAGGCAAAGTAACTCCAAAGCATCATCTATAGATTGATAGGTTATTATATCGCAAGGCTGTTTGACTAACTGGTAGTAGGTAATGCTGCATGTGTGAGACCAACCTCCGAAAGATTAGCTCGGTTGGTAAGTAAAGCATGCATCCCAATTTCGTTAATTCATTGCTCAAGCTGTTGATACTAGCTAACACCTCAAGTTCCATTATGTAAACCACAATAAATTCGGCCACGTGAGCTCAAATAGTAATAAGCACTAAGATGCAGTAGCGTATATTACGCGTCTGCTTGTGTGGCCGATTTCAATGACTTGATTTTCTGAGCCGGTATTCTTTGCGTTGAGGGGATATAGCTTGGAATATTATTTGGCATTGCCGACAGTCTGCTAATATTCTGTGCTACCATATGGTTTCATAACACGTAGTATTTAACCAGTAAACTACTTAATTTACAGCAGTTAGAAAAAGTAATTCCTAAGTTGTGTGCATCCAATATTTCACCTTCACTAACAAAAACTGAATAGTTTCGCCCGCCTGTCAAGTTAGTGCCTCATTTTTCTGACGTGACTGGCAATCGAGGGAGCTAGTTTCTAATTCTTCAACCTACTAAATGCGATGCATCCTGCCAAATACACCTTTCCTAAGATCTTCATGGTTTATATATCGTTAGCAAAAGTATCTGCGTTGCCCTTACAAACCAGATTTTTTAACTTATCGGAGTAATTTGGTTTCATCTATAAAACACTCCGCTGTTCAATATTCCGAGACCCGCAGCTGCGCTACAGACCCAAACTAGCGAACCATTTATTCTCCATAGAAAACATAGATATCTCACCTGTCCACATCCTGCTAAAAGACTAACTTTCGAGATAGCTTTCTTATAAAATGTCTTATTAGGAGTATTTATTTTTTGAAGTGTACTTCTATACATTTGGTCAATTCATTGTATACGATAACAACAGAAAAGTATACCTATGTGATATTTAACCGTAAAAGGTTAATCCATATCCTTGGCGGTTGAACTCTCAACTCAGCTATCAATACCTGAGGAGATTCTTCTTGTTTCTGCCAAAAGGTTCTTCACTCTATGAATGACGTTAGTTTTGAAGGTAAAAGTAGACTTATTCAGTTGTTAAAGGAATAGGTTGTCTGTGTATATCGTCCAAATATATTTTATTTTCCGCAAAATGTGACGCCCAGATTGATAATATAACCGACGTACTTGATATGACCGGCCCGGTTTTTTTGCTTAGCAGTCACACACGTAAATAACGACATCTGCTCCATAGAAAACGCTTTCAAGGAACGAAACTTTGTTGTTCGAACAAAAAGCACGTTTCAAAACTTGAGCCAACTATGGCGCATTAAATGGAAAAACCATTGGTGAATTAATACATATTGCAGCAAAACGGTGCGCAAGTTTAAATGTGGGTCCACTTTTAATCTTTTTAATTTTTGCGACATCAGCTGCACGATTACAAAATATGGCAACTCCTCACTGCGGCTACACATTTGCTCCATTTTAAGTTTTTTACATCGAGTGATTTAACTAAAGATTAATTGAATATCCCGCTTCGGCAGAATCTTTAGTGTGCCGATAGATATTAATCTTTGTGTGAAATAATACCGGCTTTTTAATAACGAAACTTAAATGTACACATAGATATGTTTAAAAACATTTACTATTTTCTAGTAATTCTATCTAGATGTGCTACCCACACGACCATATCTCTAGTTATTTGAAAGATGTGCACGCAAATTAATTTTATGCATTATAAAATTGATTGAAATAGGCCGCTACGCTGTTAAAAATTGGATGCGCTGATCAGAAGGGTTTGTATCGTTTTGTGGTCAACAATTCATAAGGTCGGCTTTGATTTTACTGATAACATCGTCCACAATGTAGCAGACAAACACACAAAAAACACAACATTAATAACCGTTTTCCCTGCAGTGAATACTGTCATCTTTGAATTCTCTCTCATTTGTTTGGAGAGTGCTCCTCTAAGAAGCAGGAAAAAGCATCTTCCAGTCATTAAGTTAATGTGAAATGATCTAGGCGGTTCGAATCCATGGCTTGTTGTGGGCAGAAAACGTACATTCCGGATCTTTGAACAGCAGCTTTTAACCAACGCTCGCTTGTTGGGGCACGACTAGTGTTCCGTATCAACAATTGCATTTTGTTAGATTGACTACTATCATCTCAATGAAACCTTATCCAGAGCATTTTGAAGTAAGTCACAGAGTGACGACGTTTAGGATATTTTCGGTAACAGTTTTAAAGGCTGGAGGGAGGATATCATGCTTCTACATTGTAAGAAGTAATTCAAAAAAGACATTTATGCCTTAAGCGAGACAATTTATCTACTAACGTAGTGCTGATGATAGTAAATGCCCTAGCAAAAAGGTTTTCGGCCAAAAGAAGTGATACACGATTCCAACGATGATTGCAAATATTTCAACTTCCTTCCTGTGGTTTATATACTGTTTGCAAACCTGTTCCTTTATTGCTACATGGAATTCGGGGAAGTCTCTTGGAGCCAAGATGGCTATTTAGCGTGGACCCATTCGATTGGTAAGTAGGGGAAGAGGAATTAGAGAAAGATTTGTTGCTTGTATGTGGACGAATATTAAACTATCCTAAAATATACGAAGGGTCAGTATGACAAATATACTTCCTGCGGTTATTCTAGTCATTTTCGTAGGAAAGGGGATCAAGGTTCCACGGATTGTACCGCATTGTTTAGGCAACCATTACTTTGTGCGAAGTGAAATGTTCAAGTACAGAATTCTGCTGAGGTCTAGTGCAATGGGCAATAGGTATGTACTTACAGCAGTGAATTGAGCATACACAATTTAAAGCCGCAGTAAAAAATGCTACCATATTTCCCCAATGCGTACGTTAATTAAAGATAATTAAATTTGCGAGATGCAGTCATATCGAAAATGCATCAATTATATACTGGACATTTCCAGCTACGTAAAATGTGCCTCTATGCAGAGTGACACTTTCCAAGAATGCGGATGATAATAAATCCGGAACGGCATGTAGAAGCTCAACAAGATAAGGGCAAATCCATGCTCAGGCGAAGCATCTGTTTTATGAAGTAGAATTTTGGTGTGACTGTTAAAGATGTTATATGCTTCGTTGGGTGTTGTGAACGGACAGTCGCATCATTGAGAGTCAAGATATTTGTGGAAGTCAAAGTCAAATAGGAATGTACAAGAGAATGCGTAGGAGAGACGTGGTAAACACACTGCCTGCACCGACGAAATTCAGCCGAAATTTAAACCTATTGAAGGCGCCAGTTAAGCGTCTTTAGATTTTTACCGGTGAAACCCATTGAGCGCGGTCGTGAGTGCCCGAAATTATTCCAATTTTGGTCCAAATTTAGGCGTGTAGCACATTTATGCCTTCGCATTAACTTCATCGCCGATAAAGTATTGCAACATAATATATCCATTTTATACGCCCGGTGAAATGTTCCGCATCAAATTAAACAGCTGCGCGCAACATGGTTTCCTCGCACAGCTTATTGGCAACTCTTTCCGGGCGCCAGATTTTAGCTCATCTTCTTGCTTACATGAAAGGTTAGTTTTCGATTTTCAGTATTCGCAGGGACTCTTTTAGTACAACAACTTATGCATCGCCACGCTTAAAGCCATGGCTTGCACTCACTGGCTAATCGTGTCCCAGAATGATTTTCATATACAGGGTTTTTATGATTGCAGAAAGCGTCCGAAATTCTTCCGTTTCAAGGGAAAATTCAGCAATCAAGTAACAGATCTGCTTATCGATTTACCTGACCGACTGAACCCAAGTCGCATCGACATGAACGCCATTATCTATGATATGCAAAATCCTTTAGCTTAGATACGCAGAAGACGCGAAAAATCTAGAATATGTTACACAATTTCTTGATAAACACTTACAATCTTATATCAAACATCTAAGCAAATATAACCTAGGCAGATGGAGATCGGCTTATGCTCACCTTTGCATAATCGCCACAACTTTTCCTGGCGTACCAGTGCTTTTGTCATTTAAAATTACATGCTACACCTCACTCTTCCTGAGAGGGATTTGCCAACGAGATTCATGCACTTCTCCATCTAAAACAGGTGATATATGCATACACTCGTTACCATCTACGCAAATTGTCATGGTCCTGCGGCTGCGTGTTAGGGCTGATAAGCATTTTCCGCAGTGTGACTAAGCGAAATATTCCTGCCTTGTCGCTCGCTATCTTTCAATCCATGAAACGCATTTACAGCTGCAGCGAATAAAAGTGGACGTCAGCTGGTCATGCTTGACTAAGTTGGCAAAATAAGGCTTACTATTCACAAGTTACTGCGCACATTTATAAAACTGGAAATTGATTCTTCCGTATGTGTCTTTGACATTAAGTCTTAAATATAGAGATTAGGCTAGCAAAATATGTGCATTGTGATGTCACTTAGCTGGACCTTGTAGCGCGGTTCCATTTTCTCCTAGTCATTAACCGATGAATATTCCCGTAGGAGTGGGCAGCGGACGCAACTTCTTAACTGGAGTCTCGCACTCCGGAAACCGTACGGTAATGCTAAAGTTATATTGAGCGTCCATTGTTGATACATTTGGCAAATTCCGCCACGTTCCATGAAACAATTTGCGTGGCTAAAAACCAGGCCCCGACAATTTCAACAACACTCCCTCCAGATTCTCCGCTGTAGCTAGTCATTTGCAAAGCGCCGTGTGAAGAGCATGGTAGATTTGCAGTAAACGTGTGATTCCTCACCTTTATGCAAGAGCACATCTGACGGTTGCGAGCACTTGGTTATTGTCAAAGGATCTGTAGTTGTGAAAGGCAACTTATTCCAGGGAAACTGATCATTACCGACATCCAGCTGGCATTTAAAACGGTTATGTTGGTGTCAAACAATGCAATGCCGATAAACATCTGACAGGTCGATTTCATTATTACTTACAGCTATGTTCAATAGAAGGCAAATAGAGTAACTAGACAAAGAAAACATTGCTTTCATTCTGGAAAGTTCCGCATAATTTATTCTTGCTTATAGGTATCTTCCTGGTGACGTTGGAAATAATGCGGTGTGAATGAAAACAAAAGGAAATGTTACATTAGGAATCGATTGTTATTTCATTTCCTACACCAGCTATGCAATAGCTGGAGTAGAATGATGTGCTACCATCAAGCGGAAGGGAAAGCACTTGCAGCTAACCTGTCTATGATGTGGCGTTAGTGTTTCGGTAGTATTAAAGACTCAAACTCTCCTGAGGGTATGAATCGGGCAAGTAAGGCTTCCTGTTGTAAAATTCCAAGTTGCCTTCCATCTGTCTACTTATTTCAGGTATCGGCATTTCGCAGAAGATTGACGAGAGAGTGCAAACGCACAGCGATAAGCGGTCGTTAATGCAATTGAAACATTTTGTTAAATACGAAGGTATCTTTCAATAGATCCACAGGCACATAGCGTGAATAGTCTTTTTATTACACACAAATACAGCATGCGAATGTAGACATTCAGGATGTCGGCAAGCATTTCCATTTACAGATCCTCAAAAATAATTTACCAACATAATGCTCACTTTGTCTTGTAAGTGGAAACCTTCATTGCCTCTCTTGATATCCTGCGAAGAGACCGGAATAATAACGCCATGGTGTCTAAATGCGCCTGCAAACGTGTACAGTATTGCGATAAGATTTCTTACCGAGATCGGTACACCTTTCGCGTGGGAAATATCCCAAATGTTTTATATTTTGTTTCCCAGTAGCTCTTGTAGGTGCATCATTGACGGCAAGGAGACAAGTTGCTGTCTGAACATGCACACTTTATGCGGCTTCTCGTCAAAGAGGAATACAACATCCACCCTTGATGACGCGTTCGGAGCAATAACGAGTAGTGTGATGTTGTAAGAGTGGAATAAAACAGTACAAAGCTCTTTGGCTTACTCTATCTGGGAATGCTGCAATTGCTTTTCATAATTATGATAACCTGTCTTCCGAATTTTATTGGGTCTTTTTGGTAATTATCACGTAAATCCTCAGATTATCTGCTCATGTAAAAATTTGTTTACTTAGTGGGATAATCACATCCAGGCTGATTTCGAAATTAGGCTATTGATCGCACGCGGTTTTGTCTACCGCGGCAGACGTTAACGCTTTAGGGCAAAGGAAACCGGACTTGGTCAATTCAACGATGTTTTCTTGGTTCCACAAAGAATTGCGGCTAGCGCCTACCCTGAAATATATTCCAATACCCGCTTACCTAAAAATTGCGTACAGTCTGGTGAACAATTCCATCGTATTTAGGAAACAAATATGATGAGTGAAAAGATGAATGCGTTACAATGCGCGTTGGATTAACTAGCTTCGTCGACAATCTAATCCGTCCTGTTGTTGACGGCATCGGCCTTGGAGTTTATTTATGTACTGTTTTCTAAATGTGCTGCATGCATGACAATGGCTAAGCAGTATTTGGTAAATTAATTGTAGGTCCCCACGTAATCACCGGTAGATTTTGCTGAATACTTGGAGTAAGTACAGTGGTGTTTTGATACGGAAGCTGTCGCAGCCGTTTGACAGCTTTACTCGTCATTTTGGGTCCCGAAAATTGCAGGATCATACAGTAGGCAAGATTAGCAAGCATGGGTAGCGTATTAAAAAGAAGTGTATGGAGATTTTGAGCATCGTAGTGATGATGGATGAATCCAGATTCTCCGGTGCCATCTTGGAAAAATACTAACATATTGGTTGCCTTAGTCTGAAGTCGAAACAGTTTCCGTAATTAACCAGGGATATCAGAGTGCCTTAACCGTTCCGCGTTCCTGAGGCTTGTTTCGCACATTGATCAATACAATTTGATTAAATCAGTGCTCAACCTATTGGTACTAGCTAACAACTCAAGTTACCTTATCGAAACCCACGATAAATTCGCTCATTGGAAGCCCATCTAATAATAAGCACTAGGATGCGGCAGCGTACAATATACGTCCACTGTGTCACGAATTAAATTAATTCTTTTTAACAGACCGGTGTTTTCTGGGTTGACGGTTATGACTAAGTATTTCATGTAGCGTTGCCGGCATTTCGCGTAATTTTCGGTTTTACCATATGATAACCTAAGAGATGGTAAATCCTCGATAAAATATTTATGTACAGCGATTACGAATAGTAATCACTAAGTTGTATTCATCACATATATTATTTTAACTGACAAAGCGCATTGTTCCGCTCACGTATCAGGTCACGGTTTAATTCCCCCTTCAGCAGAAAATTTGTGCGCCTAGAAGTATTAATTCTGTTGCAAAATAATACGCGCAAGGAAGATAAAATAAATATATATGATGACGAAAGTTTGAGATTCGCTTGTAAAGCTATCTTCAGTTAATGGTAAAATATGTAAGCATATTGCTGTTATGTTCTTAGAAAGTTGTTTTAATACGCCGCTCCGCTGTCGAAAATTCGATGCGCTGAACACAACGTTTTGTAGGACTGTGTTGTAAACATTTGAAAATATCGGTTTCCATTTTACAAATTACTCATTCTACAATATGCTGAATATAAAAGAATAATTTCTTTTTTCTTGGACAGTGCTAGACAAGGCTAGCTAGTCAGCTGTTGGTAAAGGTAAAACTCAATGCCTGGGATGGAATAAAATATGGTCCAAGTTAACCATGAACATTGAAGCTGTGAGATCATACATGTATGTCGAATTGCATGTACGTAGCTGTTATTCGTGTTTCAAAACGTGCGGCTGCATTATTTTGCATCTATTATTGTGAAAAGTAATGGGTGACGTCCGTTGTGCGGCTGTGGTTGGCTGAGTAAACATGGGACTATGGCTATATTTGGAGACAATTCACATCCGCCTCGTCGCATTTCTATTAAACACACATTATTAGCTTTTTACTAGCAAAGCGCTTGCCAAGCGAAACCCACCACGACCTGGAACACTGTCGAAAACCATTTTCAGGAACGGAATAGACCTGAAACACGTGGCTGTGGCAACGGAAAACTCAAGGTATGTTGTCACTTAAGAAGACTATTTGTCTAACAATAATTATGTGATGTTTTATCGGTTGATATTCAGGATCACAAGTTCGTTAGTTATGGATAGTTTGAGTTATATTACTGTAACCATTTGTTTCAGCGGTTTATTTGTAGGCTAGTCAGGGCTTCTCCAATAGTCTATGTATGTGTACCCAGATGCAGTTGACCAATGGTAGTAGATCAGAAAGACGCTGAGTTTTGAAAGGTCTGCAATGATCCCATTATGCATTGGTAGGTTTATGTGATTACAGATCAACTCTCCAGTTGAGGTTCCTCGGTAATTTCTTATGTTGTCCACAGTTCTCTTTTAAGAGAAGAGAAAATTCGAGCAGTAAATGCAACCAAGGAAACTTGTGACATCATGCAGTGTGAATGTAAACAGCATATGCTTTTCAAATTAATAAATGTGATATATGGGAAGCAAAGAGAAACATTGTGTAAATTGTGATAAGCGACAATGTACAGAAAAAATGGATTGAAAATTGAATTAGAAATTAGAGAAGAAATAAGCGAATGTATATGGACAAACAAAATATGGTCCAGCTAAGCGCGTCGCAATCCAAAACTCAAGGCGGGTGTTTCAACTAACCCGATATGCTACTTCTAACCGCTGTGTCTAACGCTGCTCGCCTAACTCAATGGCCAATTGATCATGGCGATAGCCGCCAAGCACTATGCCCCGAGTTCCACTCCTAGCTCAGCTATCTTTACCTGATGAGTATAAGCAAAACGAAATTGTCGGTTGTGGAGTGCAGGGAGAGAGCCACACCGAAACGCATCACTTCGGTAACGGTCCCATTGACCGTATTGGCAGATGCTGACTTCCAAGTCAACCTTAGAACTCAACCACACAGGAACGGAAACAATATGGCGAAACAAGATTATGAATAAGCGTGAGTACGGTCAGTCAAATGACAGCACCGCCAATATCCTATTACCGGTTGGAATTTTTGTAGGACTTAGCAGATATTTGCCTGGCACTCGTGCGCTCTACGAATAGTCCTTAACTATTAAAAAACCCAAATTGGCCGATGTGACACAGAAAAATAAATTCACTGCTCTCTAACATGCACTGGAATATTGACTGAACACAAACCATATTTCACAAGTTCAGTGAATATATTCGCTCTCATTTAACCAGGCGTACATCGTTGAACAGTAACATGTCACGAGGATTAATACGTTTCTCTGTGTTAGCTCTTATATTGCATTCATCTGTCCCGCACTGTGTAAACAACCGATTCGCCCCAGTTCCAAACAACACACTAATGACTGTAATTATTTGCTTTAAATCTCCTATACTGCGAACCAATTTGCCTATACATTTCTGATTATGCACGTCAAGGCGTGCATCTATACGCTCGAGAAGAGAATTCGTTAATTCTTAGGGTCAAATTGTGTTACACAATTGATGACCTCGGTATAACTTGTGCGCTGAGCATTTTTCATTACGCTATTATGTACAGCGATGCATAATCTATGATTTTGTCCAAACTCTGTGCCTTGTATTGTTTAATTCTTTTTTGCCAGGCCGTCAAATTATGCCGGGATTCAGCATGTGCTGAATATGCTGCGGTAACCGTTGAGGTTGATTCACAACAAGCGCAAACTATATGACACCATCTGCCCAAACATTTGTCAGAATTAGTCGGAAATCGGTAAAGAAACTCACTGAATGCGCTTTCATGAGGCAACGACACTCGCAGGTCGATTGAGCTGATCGACGTAATTGCACCCGGGGTATGAAGAGAAACTATGCTGTCACCGATTTGCTTTCAGCTTTTGCGATTCACATCGCAAAATTTTCGATACCATTGACGCAAATTTTCAAATCCGCGATGAAAATGTCCAAGGAAATGTAGGATGATTCCCAGATAAATTTTAAACTTTTTGTAACGATGAGTATGTTTGGCGCTGTTAGCCGCCTAATGCGTGATTTCATAGAAAGTAGTTACTACTATTTCTTCTTTGTGACAGAGCTTTTACCATGAAATCCGGATGCACCCGTATGATTGTTTGCGGATCTTGGAGATAAAGCATGCGCTTAGGCGAATGGCCAATTGCATGAGCCACCATTATCTGCTTGCTTAAGCGTTATCAGCTGAGGCGTATTAGATGCATCAGGGTTTTTGCAGCTGAAGTGACAATCTTAGCTGCATAACCACCAAGGCATTGATGGCATCAAGGTTCACCTAAACAATCTGCGGAAGAGTTTGTCTACTCCAGGAAACTGGTCTGCGGATTCAACCGCGAGGGCGACGCCTGCCCAAATCCGGAGCCCAATAAATATGCGGTGCTATACGCTGCACTTCCTCATCCTTTATCTATAATTATTAATGACCATGAAAGCAAATGTATCTCATTTCTAACATTGGTTTTAACTTCTATTTCACTTTATCAGTCTGCTATCAATTCGGCGCACAGACATGGCTTGTTCCACCTGTAGTACGTGATCTCTAAGGCCTCTTTATAGAAATTAATTCTTCAAATTCAACGGTTCCATTGTTTTTTCTACCTAACTTTCAAAGTATACAGATTTATCAGGGTCATCATTTGCTCTGTCCCTTATATTTCGGATCCCGGATACGAAACCTCTCGCTTAGAGTATATTATATCCAATTTTACATAATAGTTTGTAGATCGTCAGTTCAGTTTTGTTTTCATGAACCTCACATTTATTCTGCCTATCCCATTCGTTTTCTCCTGTCTATCAGTTCAGCTGCATCTTGTTTGTTGCCTGCTTTGCCGTGGCTTTAACTGACATTAATACCCCTGCAATGACCGTCCGATGACAACAGTTAATGTAACCACATATATCTTCATGGATCGAGCCACTGGCAACCGTGGGGCAAACAGTTTCTTCATCTATATATGGATTGGCGATTATTCTGTTGAAGTTATACTTGCAGTTTCAGGTTGATATCTTGTTCGCAATATTGGAAAATTGTCAACCAGCATAAACCTACACATTACTTACTTGGAATTGCCCTATCATTTTGATACATATTCTATTTGGTTGAGGATGACAGATTTCCATCTTTCCCTTAACATCCGTAAAGGATAAAGTCAGCCTCTTGTTTTCAGTGTCAATATGTGCGTATGCCCTTGTTGCTGCTGTAAAATATAAACACTATTACACTTCACGAAACCTAGCCAGAACTGTACCTGAAAATTAAACTTATTCGCAGACGAGATCCGTCTAAGCAACATACAAACCGATTTGTTGCGTCAAACATCAAGAAGTTGCAACCTACATATTTCTGACATTTTCTGTTTATCGCAGAATATATATAACTATAACTATAACTATATAACTAACTAACTATAACTATAACTATATAACTATATATAACTATATTTCAATAAATTTTAATTCCAGTTTACGCTGTGTTCGATCTGTTACCATCTTGTGTAAGTAAACTGGTACTCATCGTGCCTCATAAAAAGGAAGTTTGTTGTTCTTGTTTATTTACCACTTCAGCTAAGCGTAGAAAGCCACGCCGAATCCTTCGGCGTAAGTGCCGTTACATCTGCAACGCATGACTCAGAATTGCATGCCAATAGGTGGTGAGGCATATTTTGGATACAAGATCAATTTTGTGACAGCGATTCTCTGTGCCACTTGACTGAACATGCATTTTGGAATAACGGTTCCGTGTGTATAAAGACATCGCTGTTGACGATAAATGTTATGAAGATCCTGTTGGTTTCCTGAGCTTAGATATTAGATCGTTCAACGCAGGAGCAACTGCGAGTAACCACAGCATTTGTGTATACTCTGCTGCTCCGTCTATACGTAAATGCTTGTTTCACACCCCAAAAACACCTGTTTTATAGGAAATCTTCGCATAACATATTGGAGACGTTTGTCCTTTTTACTCCGACAAATGTTTTTAGTATATACATGAATTACTGCTACACGCACTCTCACATACATGTGTGATCTCACAGCTTCGATATTCGTGGATAACTTAAAACATTTGTATACGTTCCTAGATATTTACAATGATCATGCTAGTATTGTAATGTCTTGCATTGTGCGAGAATAAAGAATTTCTACATTTAGTTATTTCACATCGTAGTCTAAACCGATGGTCACCGAAACAAATGTTACCAAACGTAAAGCACACACAGCTACGAAAGATTGTGAGCATTGCTTCAAATGATGGAGAGGAGAGGACGGGATATTCAAAACTATTTTATATAAGCATCAAATAAGATTTCTTGTATATATTCCGTATAACCAGATGTATGACTAACTCGTCCAAAAATTTAATGCACTCGCGAACATATATAGATGTACATTTCTGTTCCGTTGTTAAAGCAGACCGTTTTCCAATAAGAAATTTTATCGCATTACCCACCCATTTTTCTTACCAGCGTGGTAGCTATTTCCTCTAAATTTAAAACGCGCGATGCGTAATATATAAAACCTCAGCAGAAACAGAAGGTTAATTCAGTTCCCTAAACCACTAATTTAAAAGCAGGTTTTGGATCATACTGCAAACGCACGTAGAATCAGATACAACAAATAAAATTTATCCTTTGAGAGTTTACAGGAAGCATTCAGTACTTCTGAGAAACTGATTATCGAATTGAGGATCTATTTAAAAGTTGTTTCAGAATACGGCTTATCCACACGGGTTAATGGCTTGAGTGAAACTATAAAACAAATGACGTACACTGTGGGAATTTAGAATAGTGAGAGGTTTGTGCACTCACATTTGAAGTAGAAGGAATAAATGGGAGAACTTGTTTGTAAGCTGTCATTGTTCTGATGTGTTTGCGGTCACTGAAGCCTGCATGATGGAGGACGATATATTTAGTGGCTGGCTTTCTGGCTATTTGGAGTATGGAGTAGATCGACCTGGACAGCAGGCAGATGGTACGTTTCTTCTACTTATGGGCAACATATATGCAAGTTGGAAACCTCCGTTCCTAACGCCGTTAGGATTTAAAGCTTACTATCAAAACGTTGAAGTGTAAGGCCAGCTTGATATAATAATCTGTGTATACGCAGTCAATCCTTTACGGGAGTACGGAAGACTGAGCTTTTAGTTTGCTCAACCGGGCAGTAATTCCCGAACCGTCTTTTGATATCTGGGTATTAAACCCTCCAACCTGCAAACGTAGAACATGCCTCTAACACCGTGGAAATGCTACATTAGTAACTTAACGTCGTTGCGTAGAAATGCATTCTGTTGTGTCAAGTTTCAGACAAGCATGCGCGTTGGTTACGCACATTTGGCTCCGTATCCGCCTTGTCTACATATGGCTATTGGCAGACGTGCAAGCTAAGAATGTTATGATAACAGTGACCATTATGTCATTAGTATCTATTTAAATACTCATAAACTCTAAGCATAGCACTTTGGTCGCATCAACTTAAATACGGTTAGAGTCAGTAGACTGCAGCTTAAATGCGTTTCTAATTGTGATCAGGCCACAGTAGAACAAGAATGAATCTTAGTTATGTGCGGGAATTATTAGCTAGGAGACAAGTTTGCCCCATTTCATTAAAGGAAACAAAGAAATAAACCGAAGTGGTGGCGCCGCATGAGCGATGGTAAGGTATATAGGCGCAAAGTTTATTATAATAATTTTCAAGGATCAAATAGATTTAAGCGTTCGTTGCATTATATAGACTGTCACAATGAGGCAATAAATCTGCAAGGACAAGCAAAGTATTGCTGCGCATTTAGGCTCGTCCAGACTGTGAAGTCAAAACCGAATGTGCATTATAAATATGCGCAATACAAGCCTTCTTAATGGCATGGAGTTGGTAATTTACTGATCAATGACAGTAGATACGACACGGAGGATTTTGCGAAAATAATGCTACTACTACGCAGTTCCTAAAAAGCTTAACCTACGGACCAAGCGCTTCTACACCGTCACTTCCATTTTGTCAAAATAATAGTACAATTCTGGATACTCCGCTTACTGCTGCGAAAATCTTCGGGCTAATTGCTGGTCTGGACCCACAATAGTCAGCTAGACCTGATGATGTTTATCCTGCTATTGTCAAGCCACTGGCTGACAAAAGGCAATACGCTGTCTTGGAGATGCCTATTACGTCACTAGATGAAGGCCGACTACCATAGGTATGGAGGGAGACACTTGGTGTAGAAAAATATAGGAAGTTCCAGCACACGATTTGTCAAGTACCGGCCTGTAATTCTAACCAGCGTTTCAGTAAATCCGTAGAAAAGCATATTGAAAATCGAAGTCATTACGCTTATTTAAATAAACGTAAATTGGATTTGTTTAGAAGAAATCGTGATATATTAAAATGTGTGTTTAGTAGAAAATAAAGCTAGTCATTGTGATGACGGAAGATTAGTTGAATTATGATACCACCACATTGGCAATGGTTTTTGAATTAGTTCAACATTGATACGTTGCTGCGAAACTGCAATCGACCGGGCTGAACCTTGAAACGTTTACTTCCATTGCGGAGGTATTTTGCGGTAAAAATGTTTAGGTTAGTTTCAGCAAAATTAGAGCAAGCGTCGGCACTGCACACAGCGATGTTCCTTAAGGTTCTCTTTGAGAACCAATATTGTTTGCCATACTAATAAACAACAAGGCTCTTATCCTTTATTACTCCAGTTATAATAATTTTGATGAGCTGAAGAGCATTAGCTGAGGTAATGGAGTCGTGTTGTCTTGTGATCCTCGAACTGTACTTGGTTGGTCGGATGGATGTGAGTTGTATTTAACCGCAAACAAACGCTTGGTAATTACTTCTCAAAATGTAAATAATAAGGTTTTGTTATCTGTCGAGCCACTAGATCTGCGACATAGAGATGAAGTAAGACACTCAGACATCATTGATATGAACTTATTTGAACCTTCATGGCAATGTCAGCATGCTACGGACAAAGCGCCTATTGTATGGTTTTGCTACATAAGATCGTTGCGCATCCTTTGATTTGAGATATCTCCTCCATTATACAATGCGTTGCTAAGAAAACAGTTAAATACTGCTTATATGACAAAGCACGGTCACAGCGGAATGATGCAGCCTATATACAAAAATTAGAAAAATTAGCGACTAGAAGGATTTAGGATCTAGGTGAAATCCCATACGCTGGGCGCCTAAGGAGCTCAGGTCTCTATTCAGTGAAACATCACAGAATAAGAAGGGACCTAATAGAGACGCTTTAAATCAAAGGGAGGTATATTGATATCCAGCATAATAAAATTTGAGTTAGCCAGGTCAGATCACTAGAAATTAGAAAAACTAATAATTAAACATCAAATATATATGACAGATTTCATGGCAAATTGTTTGCGAATTGTGTGTTCAAAATCTGGATTAAACTACAATAGGCAATAAAGGAATGCAACAGAGTTGAATCGGTTAAAGGTTGCTTAGATACTTGTTTGTATAAACTTCATAATAATAATTATATTATTGAATCATATTTCCGTAAACTGTACTGTAAGCAAGAACAGCGAATGCTGTGATTTTGTTAAAAATTTGTCGCAGAAGTTGTGGAAATAAATCGGATATGGAAGTGCATGGGGAAGTTGTTCAAATCCCAGGGCAATAAATGCGGCAGGAAATAGCTTGATATGACAAAAAAAGACGTCGCTACAAATCATTAGATCCACATTGCATTTTGCTATACATTAGACGAATTATGGTGTTTAAGCGATATTTGGATGCAACGTTGGCACCTTCTGTTTAGTCATTAAGAAATGACTAAGCAAACTAAAGCAACTGAACATCTAATGTATTTTATTAACCCGTAATTTTAACTGAATTGGGTCAGCAATATTTTCTTAGAATGTTCTTATTCCCGCCTAAAATAAACGTATTACATTACTCAAAATTCTGAAAAGAAAAGTCCCATCAATGTTGAAATTTACATTCTAAAGAAAGCAACATCATACTCGTATTACTTTAGCCAATGTGTCCCATATGTGCTTCACAACTAAATTGACCATTCCATTTGCAACCGTTTCTGTAGATATTGAACATAAACTCAAGGATGTTTATTAGCATATAAACATGAAGTTGGCAAACAAAAGGTTTCCTAGCTTGTGCATGTAAATATTGATAACAATTCCAGGAAACCGCCTTCATAATTTTCACCATCTTAGCTTAAGTATCAGCATATCATCAGCGTGTATTGCATGTATCATCAAAACATACATTACCAAAATCTCTTGAAGGGATCTGTATGCCCCCAATATGGATAGGTGCGTATGAACTCAGTAATTTACCGTCGCGTTTGGCGTCCGCAAATGGTTAAGCCAAATATCAGACTTTGCCAATGATTTCAATATTATAAGGAAATATCATTTGCCATTTTCAGTGAATTATCACACCACGCAATTTGCGGCGCCCAAGTAGTGATAAAATTAGCAACAAAATGTGCAACGAATTAAAAACGAACAGGTTGCTTTTTGAATTTTTGCTAACTTTGCAAATTCGGCGTCAAGCGGAAGAAAACAGTATAGCCTTAACATTGATGCACAGCACGTCAAATGTGCAATATGAAATACAGTCTGATTCAAAAAATACTCTGAGTCAGCTTTCATTAACTGTTCAGCTTGTAAGCACTCTTTGGTTGAACATATGCATTGTAACGTACGAAGATTACATCGCCCGCCTTCCAGTGTATCATATCCCTAGCCTTGACTCACCTACACATCGGCCAATGGTTAACATGATTGAGACCAAAGTTAAGCACACTGAACCGACCACCAACCACCATACGTTTAGCAAGATAAAACCTGTCTCCGCCCACCCACTCTCGAATACGGAGGCAAATATAAAGCATGACCAATCTTACTTGGCATCTCAACACAGCACAGTATGAATACTTTTGTTTTCTTTGCGGTAAGCCGACGCTATTCTTTCATGACATCATTGCACTTGTAAAAAGCTAGTCTGGGTTGGTTGACAAACACGTTGTTTAAAATCAATAGCATGATGTTACTTGCCAACAGCTTTGCTATTAATCTGTTTACTTTATATTTTTCAGTGTTTGCTATCAATAAGCTTGATTGCTTTGGAGGTGGACGGGAACTCACGGGTCGATTGCCGTTGGTACTGTCAGAACGCGCAAGGAGAAGGGACAGGTAGCAACGGCGTAACAAGTGGCCGTGTCATGCATGAAGGGCCGCCACAATTCATAGGTTGAAATATAAGGTGTGACCAGAATCACCCAGTGCACGTAGGATAAAGCACCCCAACCGGTTTATAAATGACATTTTAAATCATACATTTGCCCTCAAGTTACTTTCCGGCTTCTCATTGTACACA
Source organism: Dicrocoelium dendriticum (assembly GCA_944474145.2). Classification (NCBI taxonomy): domain Eukaryota; kingdom Metazoa; phylum Platyhelminthes; class Trematoda; order Plagiorchiida; family Dicrocoeliidae; genus Dicrocoelium; species Dicrocoelium dendriticum. Next base: position 1,226,560 of record CALYDF020000004.1, read on the forward strand.
GGCTAATAAAGCAGGTTTTACTGAAGTACAACACGCTGGCACACCAGGAGATTAAATGCTTCCGTGCTAGGCTCTGTTACCATGCAGATATAATTCACAAATATGCATTTACGGGTCTAAAAAATATCTATTGCCTTTCGCCACCAACGAATACCTTCTATGAACTGTAGGTCCACGCTGCAAATTTACCGCTAAAGCGTTATGTGTGATGTTCCAGGCTCATGAACTAACGACGCAGTTAATTCACTTATTTTTCGAATATACACAGTAAAATGCTTCACGTGGAACACTGTGGTACGCACTGCAGTACACGTCGGAGGAAACGAAAGACGACGCGGTTGTTTTGCTACCAACACAATTTATGGGCATCCGCGGAGCGCCGAGGGTTTAAGCTTCAACTCCAGTTAGGTATTTTAAATGTAGACGAGTAAACGCGTCTGCCGCAATGAATTTCCTGGAACATTATATTCAATTTTGTTTTGTTGACGTGCGTTTCTTCTTAAGCATGTCCAGTATTACTTTGGCTCCTAAATCAATGTGTGATGTTCCTGGTGGTCGAAAGTTCGGTAAACGTCGGGTACTTGAAGCAGTTGACGTCCATATGCTAAATAGCATTCTCAAGCACAGTAGGCTAATGCTTCCCGAACCCTGCTTTCACAAGGTGTGATACTCAAATATCACAAATTCCCAATTTTACCTGTTGTCTTCCAAATTGTCTGCGATGGGAACTTAAAGATAATGTGCTATGGTGTTACTTAGCGAGTACTTTGGGACGTTATCGGCAAGCGTATCAGATATTGGATTGATGGTATCATGCATTTACCAAGTACGGTTGTATTGCTTATGGATAATTATTGGAAGGACCACAGCAGTGCTCTGCAGAGGTATTGGTACCATTGCAAAAGCGTTTGTTTCCCTTGAAAGGAGCTCAATCATAGCAACTTTTGCTTGTTATTTTCTTAGATGTAGAGTACATGTGTATCCACTGGAGCCAATACTGGTCGTGTTAAGTTACTAGGGCCTGTTAAGCCGCAAAGAATATGGCTGATATTCTGCCATATTGTCAGTTGCAGAAATTGTTAGGTAACTTGATGATAATTGAAATTTTATTGACTATCATAGCTGGATTTTCATGCATCCCTGCCACATATTGTTTGAAATCATTTTGATAGTTGCATCTATGCTTAAGGAAAATTGTGGTACAATGGCCGCGTAGTTCCTGACGTTACCCATATTCTCAGTGAAGGGATTGTTCGTGTAAGTAAATTATGCCTAATCGCCTATTGGCATGCAATTCTGAGTCGTGCATCTCAGATGCATGGGTACTTTTATAGAAAGACGGCGTGGATTCTAATGCCCATTTGAACATTTAGATAAACAATTAAATCAAACTTCCAGGTCGAGGCACGAAGAGACATGGGTACAACGTCACTGACACGATTGCTAAAAGTTATTGCAATATAGTTAGCTTTTTTAGCATTAACTGGAAAATATCGTAAAAGACCTAGTTTTCAGGTTATTATTGCTTGATGCAACAAATTTGATAATACGTTGTTTACACGAAACTATTCTGCGACTAAGTTTAGTGGTCAAGTAAATACTTATGGTTAGGTACAATGCAGTGAAGTATTGTATACGTTTATAAAGCAGCAACGTAAGCACACACAATTCGACACATTGAGGAAGAAGCTGACTTTGTTCCATCAGGTAGTTGAAGGCGGAAAGGGAAATGTGCTATCTATAAGCAAAGCTAAACGGGACACGTCCTGGTAATCAATATATCCGTCTATGCTGGGTGAAAATTTTCCAATATTGCGGATAAGTAATCAATCCGACACGGCAAGTAAAATTTCAAAGATTTGTCGCCAATTCCCATCTAGATGAAGATGCTGTTCGCCTCACGGGAGTTATTGTCGCGATCTAGATTGACTCATGTGATTCCATTAACTGTTGTTATCGAACGAACATTGCAATGGTAGTCGGGCTGTCAGTTAAAGCCACGGCGAAGCCGGAAACGAACAAGTTGCAGCTGAACAGATAGACAGTCGAAAGCGCATGTGATACGCAGAATAAATGTGAGATTCATGAAGTGGAAATTAATTACTCTGCGAAAATGGTATTAATATATTCTTGACCAAGGCGTTATCGTATAAGGGGTCCGAGAAAAATGGACAGTATGGATAGATGCTTTAATAGATCTGGATAACTTTTAAGGTAGGTAGAGGAAAACAATATCACGGCTGACCTGGATAGTCACTTTAATATTTGGTATCCTTAGAGAACAGGTGTTGCAGGTGGAACAATATACGTCTGTGCACTGAATTTTTAAGAAAGTGCTAAAGAGAAAAGAGTTAAAAGCAAAGAGAGAGATGAGAAATACGTGTATTCATGCTGAATAATATTTGTGGATAAAATATGAGGAATAGCAGTGTGTAGGTCCGTGTTCAAATGCTATTTAGTATAAGTCAATTGGATTGGGTTCCGAATCTCGGGCATGCGTCGCGCAAGCAGTTGAAGCCGCAGACCGGTTCCCCGACGCAGTCGCACTCTTTCATAGAATGCGGCAGGTCATTTGGACTCCATTACTGCCTTGGTGGTAGCGCAGCTACGAATGTCAATCTAGTTGCACAAACCCTGAATCAACTAGTACACCGCTGCTCGAAATGCTCAAGCAAGTTGAGAGTGGCCGCTTCGGCAGCTGGCCACCCCTCTAGGCGCACGCTTTGCCTTCAAGAATACCCATCCTACCTTTCCTTTATTGTGCACACGGAGAACGTGTTAAGCGCCATACTACATTGAACAGAAAATAGTAACTACGTCTTATGAAAGCACGCATCAGGTGGCTAACAGCAACATTAAACATACGCACGACCACAAAATGCCTAACCTTGTACGCGGAATCTTCCAGGAATTCCTTTGGAGTGTTTGATCTCCGACATCAAACGTTGCGCCGAGGGGATCTAATTCCTTGCGGTGTACGTCCTGGGGTACACAAACGCTGGAAGGAAATCCATGACAGTGTTGTCTTACTGTGTAACCCGGGTGCAGTTACGCCGATCTGCCCAATCGACCTCCAAATGTTGTTGCCTCATGAAGGCGCCTGCAATGAGTTCCTTTCCAATTGCCAGTTAGTTCAGTCTTCTGAATAATGTTCAGCCAGTGAGCAACAGAATTTTTCGCTATAGCATCAGCATAGGAGCACGCGTCGTAACTCAACCACGACGGGTACAGCTCTAAAATAATGCCCTGCTGAGGCTATTACAGCATGTGCTGGATCTTGACATCATTCGAACGCCTGATAAACTAGAAATAAAATTGTACGGAATACCTATTGGGCGCAATCAGCGATTATTCAATATTGTACAAAAGTACGTAATGAACAAACCCTCTATCAGGATTGATACGGATGTCGACAATTATGTGAGTGACATGGACCCCAAATACAGATGAAGTCTAATCTCGGGTGTATGGATGCACGCGTTGGTATGCCTAATTAGAATTGCATAGGCGAAGTGTTTCGTAGCATAATAAAAGTAAAGCTGATATTTACAGCGAAGCTTTGTGTTTTGGTGTGAAAATTGTCTGATGCGGGTAGTCGTATAGTGTGTGTAACTTGTGTGAATTATAAGCATCGAACCTCGTAAAGTAATTAAAATCGTGGCATGTTACTGATCATCGGTGTACGTGTAGTTATATGAGAGCGGATATATTCACTGCAATAGTAAACTTTGGCACCGGTCCATCTGCCAAATCATGGTAGTGAGCAGTGAATTCACGGATTAGCGAGTTAAGTCTGTCAAGTCGCAGTATTCTTAAACATGATATAGTAGCTGGTTGTAGGGTAAACGATTGTCAAGCGGGAATCCTAACACTAGCCCTAATAATTTTAACTCTTACCTTTGTTGAAGTAAAGTTTGCCAACCTGAGCCTATCCACATTTTCTCCAACTGACCATGAGGAATATATGGCAGAATATCAGCCATATTCTTTGCGGCTTAACAGGCCCTAGTAAATTAACACAATGAACAGTATTGGCTCCAGTGGATACACACGTACTCTACATCTAAGAAAATAACAAGCAAAAGTTGCTATGATTGAGCTCCTTCCAAGGGAAACAAACGCTTTTGCAATGGTACCAATACCTATCTAGAGCACTGCTGTGGTCCTTCCAATAATTATCCATAAGCAATACAACCGTACTTGGTAAATGCATGATACCATCAATCCAATTTCTGAAGCGCTTGCCGATAACGTCCCAAAGTCCTCGCTAAGTAAAACCATAGCACATTATCTTTAAGTATCCATCGCAGACAATTTGGAAGACAACAGGTAAAATTGGGAATTTGTGATATTTGAGTATCACACCTTGTGAAAGCAGGGTTTGGGAAGCATTAGCCTACTGTATTTGAGAATGCTATTTAGCATATGGCCGACAACTGCTTTAAGACCCCGACGTTTACTAAACTTTTGACCACCAGGAACATCACACATTGATTTAGGAGCCAAAGTAATACTGGACATGCTTAAGAAGAAAAGCACGTCAACCAAATGAAAATGACCATAATGTTCCAGGAAACTCATTGCGGCAGAAGCGTTTACTCTGCTACTTTTAAAATAGCTAACTGGCGTTGAACCTTAAACCTTCGGCTCTCCGCGCATGCCTATAAATTGTGTTGGTAGCAAAACAACCGCGTCATCTTTCGTTTCCTCCGACGAGTACTGCACTGCGTACAACAGTGCTCTACGTGAAGCATCCTGATAAGTTGCTAACGGTTGCGACAGCATTCTTATTAAAATTTCTATTAGGATTATCCATTATCTTTGAAATTTACTTCTATACATTTGGACAATTCATTGCAAATATGTCAAACAACCCTTTACTTTGTATAATTTACCAAAAGAAAAGTATACCTAGAGGACGCCTAATAGTTTAATGTTAATCAATATCCTTCGCAGTTTAACTCGCAATTCAGCATTCAATACCTAGGGAGATGCTTCTTAATTTTTAAAACTTTACTACACTCTAAGAATGCTATTAAGTTGGAAGGTACAAGCAGCATTATCCAGTTTTGTGTGAATGGGTTGTGTGGATAAATTGTCCAATTATATTTTACTTCCCGCGCAAGTAAATGAAAAGTAGGATAATATAATGGACATGTTTGGCTAGTATTTCTTAGAGTATTCTGCTTAGCTGTCACACACATAAATTACGATCTCTGCTCCTTTGATTATTCTTCCCAAGTAACGCGAAGTAATTGTTTGAACAACCAGCGTGGTTCAAACATTTTGATAACTAAAAGACTATTGTGCATTAATTGAAATACTCTTAGTCAATTAAGAAATATTGCGCAACTGGAATACACAACTTTACTGCGAGCCAACTTTTACATTTTAAAGTGAGGCATAAGGTGACCCATGAAACATATGCAAATTCTTACTTCAGCTAAATATTTGTTCGTTTTTAGGTGTTTTCTATTACGTGATTTAACTTTAAAATAGATGAATATCCTGCTTTAGCAAAAATGTTCGTGTGACAAAAGGTATCAGTCCTTGTACAAAATAATATCCTTTTCTTAATAACAGCAAATAAATGTAAATATAACTAGGTTCAACTAATTAATGTTTTCTGGTAATTCTATCAGATGTGCTAATCACACGGTCATATATTTAGTTAGGCATATGAAATGCAGCAAATTTTCTTCAATACGTATATAAAAATTTTTGAAATACGCTGCACCGCTGTCGAAAATTGGATGCGCTGATCAGATCATTTTGTAGAGTTATGTTGTCAAAATTTCATGATATCGTCTTAGATTTTACTAAAAACTTCGTCCACAATGGGGAAGAAATAAAAACATTATTTCCTTGTCCTCAAACAAATCGAGATGTGCTTCCATAGCCATGAGCATTGTAAAGGTACAATTACAATTATATGTCTGTTAATGAATTCAGTGTGGTTCAAGTGAGCCACGAACATTAAAGCTGTGAGATCACTCATGTATGTGGGAGTGCATGTGTGTTGCTGTTATTCGATTTTAAATAAGTTAGACTGCGTATTTAATGGATCAATCAAATATAATAAAAATAAATGATTAAGGTCCGTTGTTGGGTTGTGGTTGGCTGGGTGACCATGAGACTATGGCTATAGTTGGTGACGATTCACTTCCGCTTCGTTG
>CALYDF020000004.1:1233215-1305650 GCA_944474145.2 Dicrocoelium dendriticum
CTAGCCCAACCCCTAACCCTAACCCTAACCCTAACCCTAACCCTAACCCTAACCCTAACCCTAACCCTAACCGTAACCCTAACCCTAACCCTAACCCTAACCCTAACCCTAACCCTAACCCTAACCCTAACCCTAACGCTGCTCCTAAGCATCCTACATGTGCATGGCCACAAAGAGCTTAATCTTTATTTGGAAATCATTCTACATTTCCTTGAACGTTTTCGTCGCGTAGTTGCAACATGCCTTAAGTTTCTCCAACGTTTTTTAATATGGATCGCAAAAGCTGAAAGCATATCAGTTACAGCATTGTTTCTCTTCCTTCAACCGGAACAATTACGTCGATCAGCTCAATCGACCTGCGTTTTTTGTTGCCTCTTGAAACCGCTTTCAGTGAGTTTTTCTTTTACCAATTTCTGACTAATTCTGACTAATTTTCAGGCAGATAGCGTCATATATTTTGCGCTTGTTGCAACTCAAACCACGTTTACCGCAGCATATTCAGCATATGCTGAATATCGGCATAATTTGACCGCCTGGCGAAAGAAAATTAACCAATGCAAGGCACAGCTTTCGGGCATAATCAGGGATAATGCATTGCTGTACATAATAGCGTAATGAACAATGCTTAACGCACAAGTGATCCCGATGTCCTCAATTGGGTGACACAATTTGACCCTAAGAATGAACGAAGTCTACTCTCAAGCGTATAGATGCACGCCCCGGCTTTCATTATCAGAAATGCATAGGCGAATTTGTTCGCAGTATAGGAGATGTAAAGAAAATAATTACAGTGATTAATGTGTTATGGAACTGGTCCGAATCGGTTGTGTACACAGTGCGGGTCAGATGAATGCAATATAAGAACTAACACAGAAACGTATTAATCATGGTGACATGTTACTGTTTAACGATGCACGTGTGGTTGTATTAGAGAGGATATACGTACTGAACTTGGGAAATACGGTATCAATCAACGTTCCAATGCATGTTAGAGAGCAGTGAATTTATTTTTCGGTGAGTCGCATCGGCCAAGTCGGGGTAATTTTTAAAAATTTTAAAGGCTTTTCGTAGAGAGAACAAGTGCCAGGCAAAAATCTGCTAATTCCTACAACACTGCCGACCGTTTATAGGACATTGACCGTGCTGTCATTTGACTGCTCGTACTCACGCTTATTCATAATCCTGTTTCGCCAATTTGTTTCCGTTTCCTGTGTGGTTGAATTCCACGGTTGACTTGGAAGTCAGCCTTTGCAAATACGGTCACTGGGACCGTCACCGAAGTGGAGGGTTTAGGTGTGGCTCTCTCGGTTCCCTGCACCACAGGACCGACCGTTTGGTCTTTGTTTAGACTCATCAGGTAGAGATAGATGTGCTGGAGTAGAACTAGGGGCATAGTGCTTGGCGGCTATTGCCATGATCACTAGGTTATTGAGTTCCACGAACAGTGTTTGACACAGCGGTTAGTAGATTTTCGGAATGTTTGGAGCACCCGCCGTGTGTTTTGGATTGCGAAGCGCTTAGCTCTATAATTTTCGGCTTGCCCAACTACATTCTTTTATTTCTTCCAGTTCTAATGTAATCAATCCTTTATGTTCTGCACATGGTCACTTATCACAATATGCACAATATTTCTCTTTGCATCCCATTTATCATTTTTATTAACTTGAAAAGCATATGATGTTTACATTAGTGCATGATGTCACAAGTTGCCCTGGTTGCGTTTGCTGCCCGATTTCTCTCTTCTCTTAAAACAGTACTGTAGACAACATAAGGAATTACCGAGGAACGTCAACTGGACAGTTGATCTGTAATCAAATTGACCTACCAAGACAAAATGGAATCACTGCAGACCTTCCAAAACTCAACTTCTTTCTGGTATACAACCATTGGTCAACTGCATCTGGGCACACATACATAGGGGACTGAAGCAGCCCTGATTAGCTTACAAATAAACCGCTGAAACAAATGGTTACATTAATCTAACTCACACCATCCATAACCAACGAACTTGGGATCCTGACCGTCAACCGATCAATCATCATTTATGTTTTGTTAGACAAAATAGTCTTCTTAAGTGACAAAGAACCTTGCCTTTTTCATTGCCACAGCTACGTGTTTCAGATCTATTCCGTTTCATAAAATGGTTTCTGAGAGTGTTCCAGGTTGTGGTGGGTTTCGCATGGCAAGCGCTTTTTAGTAAAAAGCTACTAATTTGTGTTTAATGGAGATGCGACGAGGCGGATGTGAATCGTCTCCAAATATAGTCACAGTCCCATGTTTACTCAGCCAACCACCGTCAACAACGGACGTCACCCATTACTTTTCACACTAAGTGATGCAAAATAATGCAGCTGCACGTATTGAAACACGAATATCAGTACGTACATGCACTTCCACATACATGTATGATCTCACAGCTTCAAAGATCATGGTTAATTTGGACCATTTTGTATTCCATCCCAGGCATTTAATTTTACCTTTACCAACATCTAATTAGCTAGACTTACCTAGCACTGTCCGAGAACAAATAAATTATTCATTTATTTCCAACACATGTTAAAATCAGTAAATTGTAAAATCGAAACCCATATTTTCAAATGTTTACCACACACCTACTCAAAATGTTGTGATCAGCGCATCGAATTTTTGACAGCAGAGCAACGTATTTTAAACAACTTTCTAAGTACATAGCAGCAATCTGCTTATATATTTTACGACTAACTGAAGATAGTATTACAAGCAAATGTTAACCATTCGTGATCATATTTAGATGTAGTTTTATCAACTCATGTGCTCGTCGAACAATCCAAACTCAGAGTAGCGGCTAGGAGATCGAACACTCACACTCACCGGCGCTCCGTACGCGCCACACTGCTAAATACACTCGCACTGACGATGTCACCTCGAATGGCGACGAAACGTTTGCAGTCAACCTGCCGAGCTCAGCGAACAATCAGCCAATCAACCTTGCGGGTATTATTTTGTACCAGAAACAATACCTCCCGGCACACCAACTTTTCTGCCAAAGCGGGATAATAATATTTCTAAAGCTAAATCACGCGATCCACAAAAACAAAAACTGAGCTTGTGTGTAGACGCAGTGAGGAATTCGCATATGTTCCAATGTTTCAGCTGATGCCACAAAAGTTAAAGAAGTGAAACTGGGCTCATAGTCAAAGTTGAGGCATTCCATTTGCTGCAAAATGTAACAATTCACCGAGCGTTTTTTATTATATGCACCATAGTCTGTCAGTTGGTTTAAGATTTGAAACAAGCTGGTTGCGCAAACAACCAAGTCACGTTTCTTTGGAAAAGTTTGCTAAGGATCAGAAGTTGCAAATTATGTGCGTGACTGTGAAGCAGAAAGCTTTAAGCAGGTCATGTTAAGTATTTCGTTTATATTATCAAGCTGAGCATCTATTTGTGCGGGAAATGAAGTAAATTGGACGATATATACACACCACCGTTTCATTTAACAACTGGCTAATGCTTTTTATACTTCTAAAAGTAACATCATACTCAGCGTGCAGTAAACTTTGGTATAAACTAAAAGAATCTCCCCGGGTATTTTTAGCTGAGTTGAGAGTTTAACCGCGAAGGATTTTGATGAACATTTTCCAGTTATGTGTCACGTGGGAATAATTTTCTGTTTGTATTATATACAAACCGAACAATACTTTTCTTCAGTTACAGTGAAGTGGCCAAATATCTTGAAGTACAATTCAAAGAAAATCAATGCTCTTAATAGAAACTTTTTAAGAAATCTACCGTAGCAGTCAGCATTTAACAGGATGTGGACTTGTAAAATATATTTTATCTCTGGAGAATAAATTGTCCACTGTTTTGTGTCTGTATTGAAGCTGCGGGCCTCGAATATTTAACAGGGCGGGTTATGTAGATGAAACCAAATTATTCCGATAATTTACGAAACCTACTTGGTGAGAGAAGCAAAATAATATTGCCAACGAGGATCTACTACCTTTATGGAATTATATCGCAGCACCGAAATGTACATGATTGGCCGAAAATGCTATATGAAATACTTAGTCATACCACTCAATGCAGATCAAACCGGTATGTTAAAAGGAATTAATTGTAACCGGTCACATAGCGGACGTATACTGTACGCTGCCGCATCCTAGTGCTTATTATTAGATGCTCTTCCAATGAGCGAATTTATTGTGGGTTACGATAATGTAACTTTAGGTGTTAGCTAGTACCAATAGTTTGAGCACTGAATTAACCAAATTGCATTGATCAATGTGGGAAAGGCGCATCAGGAACACGAAACCGGTAAGGCACTGTGATATACCTGGTTTGTTACGGATATTGATTCGACTTCAGACAAAGGAAACATATAGGTTAGACATTTCCTAGTTGGCACTGGGTAATATGGATTTATCCGTCATCACCACGATGCTTAAATATCTTCATACACTTGCCTTATAATACGCTACCCATGCTTGCTAATTATGCCTACTGTATGATCTTGCAATTCTCGGGACCCGAAATGACGAGTAAAGCTGTCAAACGTTTGCGACAGCTTCCGTATCAGAAAACGACTGTACTTACTCCAAGTATTCAGCAAAATCTACCGGTGATTACGTGAGGACCTGGAATTTAATTTTCGAAATACCGCTTAGCCATTGTCATGCATGCAGCACATTTAGTAAACTCAGGACATAACTAAAATCAAAGGCCGATGCCGTCAACTACAGAACGGTTTAGATTGTCGACGAGGTTAGTTAGCACAACGTGTATTGTAACGCGGTCATCTTTACACTCAACATATTCGTTTCCTAAATAAGACGGAATTGTTCACCAGACTGTACGCAATGTTTAGTTAAGCGAACATTCGAGTATATTTTAGGGAAGGCGCTACCCACAATTATTTAGGAACCCAGGAAACAGCGTTGCATTGAACAATTTTTTCCCCCACGCGCTAACGCTTTACTGCCTGCCGAGATAGACAAAAGCGCGTGCGATCCATAGCTTACTTATGAACGCAGCCTGGATGTGATTGTCCCACTAAGTAAAACAAAATTTAACATGAGCAGATAATCTGAGAAGTTACGTGATAATTACCTACGTAAAAACTATAACGCACAAATACCCGCTAAAACTGGGAAGACGGGTTATCATACGTACAGCAATCGTTAACAGCGTTCCCCGTTAGAGTAAGCTAAACAGTTTTGTACTGTTCTATTTCAGTTGATCAATACAACTTTTCGTTATTGCTCCGAACGCTTCATCAAGGGTCGTTATTGTGTTCCTCTTTGAAGGGAAGCCGCATATGGGAACCTGTTCAGTCATCAACGTGTCCCTTTGCCGTCAATGACGCACCTACAAGAGCTTATGGGGCACAAGTTCTACAGCATTCGGGATATTTTGCATGCGAAAGTGTACGATTCCGGTAAGAAATGTTATCGTAAAACTGCACACATTTGCAGGCTTATATAGACACCATCGCATTATTATTCCTGTCTCTTCGCAGGATATCATGACGGGAAATAAAGATTTCCTATCACGAGACAAAGTGAGCATCATGTTGGTAACAGCTTTCTGAGAATCTGTGGATGGAAATGATTGCCGACATCCTGAGTGGCTACCTTCACGTGCTGTACTGGTGAGTAATTAGAAAGGATCTTCACGCTATGTCATATTGGATCGATTGAAAGGTACGTTCGTATTTAACAAATTATTGCAATTGCGTTAACGACCGCTTTAGTTTGTACGTTTGCTTTCTCTCTTTAAATTTCCGCGGAAAAGCAGAAACCTGAAAGATGTAGGCAGATGGAAGGAAACTCGGCATTGTGCATCAGGAAGCATTACTTGCCCGATTCATATCCTCAGGAGGTCTTTGCGTCTTTAATTCTTCCGGGGCACTAACACCACATCATGGTCAGGTCAGCTGCAAGCTCTTTCCACTTCCTCTTGATGGAAGCACATCATTCTGCTCCATCTATTTCATAGCTAGCGTAAAAAATAAAAGAACAGTCGATTTCTTATGTAACCTTTTCTTTTGTGTACATTCACCCTACAGTATATCAAATGTCATAAGGAATATACGTATAAGCAAGAAGAAATTATGCGGGACCTACCGGAATGCAACCCGTCTTATTTTCCTAGTCACTTTTTTCGCCTTCTATTGAACATAGCTGTACCTACTAATTAAATCAATCTGTCAAATATTTCTTTCCATTGCATTCTTTGACAACAACATAACCGCTGCAAATGCCAGCTGGATGTCGGCGATGATTAGTTTCCATGGCCTAAGTTGCCTTTCCCGGCCTATAGATTCGCTGGTAATTAACAAGAGCCCGCTAGCGGCAGATGCGCCCTTGCATAAAGGTGAGGAATCACAGGTTTACTGCTAAACCTAACAAGTTTGCACACAACGCTTTGCAGATGACTACGCTACAGCGGGGAATCTGGAGGGCGTGTTATTGAAATTGTCGGAGACCCATTTTCAGCCACGCAACTTGTTTTATGGAACGTGGCGAAATTTGCCAAATGTATAAAAAATAGATGCTCAATATAAATTTAGCAGTACCGTCCGGTTTATGCGTCGCGTCTATACACCTCATACTTTTGGGCGTTTGTTGCCTACTCCAACGGGAATATTCATCGGTTAATGACTAGGGGAGCATGGAACCGCTCCACAAGGTCCAGCTGAGTGCCATCAAAAGCCACGTGACCAGCTGACGTCCACATTTATTCGCTGCAGTTATAAATTAGCTTCATGGCTACAAAGATAGCGAACGATAAGGCAGGAATATTTCACTTAGTGACACTGCGGAAAATGTTTATCAGCCTTAATTCGCAGCCACAGGACCATGACAGTAAGCGGACGACGGTAACGGGTATATGCATATCCCAACTGTTTTAGATGGAGAAGTGCACGAACCTCGTTGGCGAATCCCTCTCAGGAAGCGTGAGCTTTAGCATGTAATTTTAAATGAAAAAAGCACTAGTATGCCAGAAATAATTGCGTGGCGAAAATGCAAAGCAGGGAGTAAGCTGACCTCTATCCGCCTAGGTTATAATTGGTTAGATGTTTGGTATAAGACTGTAAGTCGTTATCAGAAAATTGTGCAACCCATTCTAGAATTTTTGCTTCTTCTGCGTATCTAAGCTAAAGGAGATTGCGTACCTTAGATGGCGGCGTTCATATAGCTGCGATTTGGGTCCAGTCCGTCAAGTAAATTGATAAGCAGATCTGTTTTTTTGATTGCTTGAATTTTCCCTTTAAACTGACGAATGTCGGACGCTTTATGCAATTATAAAATCATTATATAAAATTCATTCTGGAACATAATTAGCCCGTTGGTGCAAGCCATGGATTGGGGCGTGGCAATGCATTATATGTTATACGAAGAGGGTCCCTGCGACTAATGGATATCGAAAGCTAACCTTTAATGTAAGCAAGTGGACGGGCTAACATCTGGCACCCGGAAAGAATTGCCGATAATCTGTAGGAGAAAACCATGCTGTGCGTAGCTGTACGCATTGGTGCGGAAAAGTTCATCTGGCGTAGAAAATGGTTATGATTGGTTGCAATAATGTTTTGGCGATAAAGGTAATGCGGAGAAATAAATGTGCTATACGCCTAAATTATTCCAAAATTGGAATAATGTCTGGCACTCACGACCACCCGCAATGGATTGCGTCGGCAAAAATTTACAGACGCTTAACTGGCGCCTTCAATGGGTTTGAAAAGCTGCTGTAGCTTGTCATTGCCGACAGAATGTCCCCCACGTCCCTGTTCCGCACTCACTTATACATTTCTATTTGACTTTGACTTCCACAAATATCTTGACTTTCACTGATGCGACTGTCCGTTCACAACACCCAAGGAAGCATATCGTATCTTTATCAGTCGCACCAGTAATCTATTTCACAAAAGAGATGCTTCGTCTCAGCATGGATTTGCGGTTATCCTGTTGAGCTTCTACTTGCCATTCCGAAATGATTATCATTCGCATTCTTGGAAAGTGCCACTCTGCACAGACGCACAGTTTACGTAGCCGGGCATGTTCAGTAGCTAATTAATGCATTTTCGTTATGGCTGCGGCTCGCAAATTTCCTTAACTTTATTAAAATTTTGCATTGGAGAAATATGGTGGCATTGTTACTGCGGCCTTAAATGGTGTGTGCTCAATTCACTGCTGTAAGGACATCATCATCATATCATCAACATACACGTTAGCTAGAGGTGGGGAACACCTCATCTACCTTGACACAATACATAAAAAATAGTAAAAAACAACTGGTTCGAGCCGGCTGAGCTACCGGTAATGGATGAGCGTCGTTCTGGTAAGCTACCAGCCGGCTATTGTGAATCAAAAATTCCTATGCAAAATTATATAAGGCTAAATGATGAGATCTTGGTTGCGGGAGAGGCTAAGATGGATGGGATGGGACAAAGAGACTTACAGTACGAACGTCATTGAGGTCGGCTCCTTGCCGTGTAAGCAAGTTTGTCGAACCAAACGTGTGCACCTTCTTTCGGACTAAATTACGGAGCCGAGATTCTCCAACCAAGGCCAGCACAGAGGTGAGGGCCTTCATTCCTGTCAACCAAATCATAGCTTGGCCACCGCTTCTCTTCTTCCATCCACACCCCGGGCGCTCAAACAACGCACGTCGCGGGAGTCGGTGGGCTGGCATGCGTAACGCGTGGCCGAGCTATCGGAGCGTTGTGTTTGAAGCAACGGTGCTGAGCGGTTTATTTCCTTTCCTTGTGCCGAAAACGAGGCGTCAAATACACTCGTTGCTCAAGTGGTGTTCCCACTAAATTTGAGCTACATTGCGAAGGCACCGGTGGTTGAACGTAACTAGCCTCTTCAGGTCCGTTGCTTTAAGGGGCCAGCTTTCACAACCGTACAGTAGGGTCGAACGTACCGCTGCATTGTGCACTCTACCCTTCAAGGCAAGAGTGACGTCGCGCCGGCGCCACAAGTGGCGAAGGTTAGCAAAAGCGCCCCGAGCTTTTGCTATACGGTTCGTGATCTCATCCTCAATCACACGGGCGCTGACACAACTTCCCAGGTGGTTGAATTTTTAAACGAGTTACAGCTGATCCCCACCAAGGGTCAGCAAAGGAGGCTGTCCAGACTAATTTTGAAGGAACGCTTTGCACTTCGCGGGTGCTAAGCTAACCCCGAAGTGTCGGACAGCTAGTGCTAATCTGTCCGGTGCCGCTTGGCACGTTTGTGAGCTGTAACAGATTAGGGCAATATCTTCAGCATACTCCAAGTCAAGAAGGCGTTCTCCAGGGAGCAGATATACATCTTCTAACCCGTGTCCTGTAAACGCATTTTCCATGACTTCGTCAGCAGCAAAGGTAAAGAGGAAAGGTGACAGCATTGTTGTCTCACCCTGCTGGAGATATCAAAGGGCGACGACAGCTTGCCGTTAACCCTCACTCTGCCCGAGCTACGCGCATATGATGGTCGGATAATATTTACATATATCTCAGATGCACCTTTCATGAGTAGACAGTACCAAAGTGCAAGTCTATCCACAGAATAGAATGCACCTATGATATCGTGGAACACGACAACGGTGGGCCGCCAATTTATGTGACGGTGCTCCAACAACTGACGCAATGTAAAGATGTGGTAAATGCAGCCACGACCTCGACGAAACCAGGCTTGCTCTTCACGAATCTGGCTTTCAAGCGTGTCAGTCAGTCTTTAGAGGCTGACAGAGACAAGCAATTTGGAGGCCATGGAGATCAGGCTTATTCCTCTATGGCTGCTGCATTCCGATCGTGAGCCATCCTTGAAAATTGGGACCATCACGAAGCGGCTATAGTCGGTTGGGACAGTTTCCTGCTTCCATAGTTTAACTAGCAGTTCGTGTAAATTATCCACTAGAGCAGGTCCCGGTAATTTGAAGAGGGCTGGAGGAAGGTCATCAGGTCCTGCGGCTTTATTGAACTTCAACAGTCCGAGAAGGTGGATTCAAAGGGACAGCCCACGGTGCGGGGCAATCAATGGCCGGCGAGAAATGTACTTCCGGCCGCTTAGCTTGCCTTTCAAAGTGCTCAGCCCAACGATCCGAGCATTTTGACAAGTTGTGGATAGGCTTTCCTCTCTCGTCACAAATTGTTTTACTAACGCCAGGTCTCCTGCTGTCCGTTTTCCGTATCAGAAGGAATAACTTACGATGGTTACCAAGGGCAGCGGCCATTTCCACCTCTTAAGCACGATGAGACCACTAAGTTCCGCGGTCTCTCTTCAAACTAGCAGGGAGTATTACCCGGAACTCTTTGCAAGTTTCACTGTGTTCGCTTTCAGCCGGAATATGCCGGCGAGGTTCTATAAGTTCCAGAGACTGGGAAGAGACCTAATGTCCATGTTGGCGATTAGACCTATCACATGAGGATTTTCCTGCTGCAAGTAAGAGCTGGTAAATATGATACCAGTGAGGTTCCGTTACATCCAGTGAGCGTTTATCCAACTCGCAAGAAAGAGTACTTTGATAGGCATTCAGAACAGCTGGCTGCGCCAGTTGGCTGGTGTCAATGCGCTCACAACGTTGTCTTCGGCGTCCGCCAAAGCGCATCCGCAGGTCAGCAAAAACAAGTGCATGGTCGGTGTCCACACCTGTGCTCCAATTTGAGCGACAGTTCTGGATGCAGCCTCTCCATCGGGAATTGGATGCAGTGTGATCGGTTGGCGTTCAAGGCTGGTTCGAGGCTGGTGGGCGCCAAGTCACCCTCCGGCGGCTGCCTTGTTGGAAATTAGTGCTCGCAATAAATAAGCTAGAATCCTCACACAAATGAAGTAAGCACTCACTGTTATCATTCCGGGAGCCTATACCATGGTGGCCGCCCAGCTGCATCTCATCAGTGGATAAATTTTCAACTTAAGCGTTCAGATCCTTAGCCAGCACTAGTGTCCGATCTTCTTCTATGGCTAAGGAGCTCGTTCATTTGACGATAGAGGTCGTCGCTGTAAGGACAGACCTAATGCCCATTGTACTGGACTTCACCAAAAGATTTTATTTGAATATTTTGCTTCGCACGAGGGACTGGTTGCCTAACAGATGAGGTGCAATTCGTGCAACCGTGATTAAGGATCCTATGAAAATGACTAGACTAACTGCAGGTAGTTTATCTTGTGCTGCTAATCCATTATATCTTTCAGGAGCATTTTATATCCTAATATACGAGCAGCAAATCTTGTTTTAATTTCTCCTCCCCAAACTTACCAATCAAGTGATGCGCACGCTAAGTAGCCATCTTGCCTTCAATATGCTTACCCGAATTCCAATTAGCATTATAGGGACAGGTTTGCATATGTTATATAAACCCCAGGACGGGCGTTGAAGCATTTGCAATCGTCGTTGAAATCGTTTATATCACCCTTGTGGCCGGAAACGTTTTTGCAAGGGCATTAAATGTTATCATCACTACGTTAGTAGATACATTGTCACGCTTAAGGCATATATTTCGTTTTGTAATCAGTTTTTACAATGTGGAATCGTGATACCCTCCCTCCAGAATTTAAAGCGGTTACCGAAAACATCCTAAACGTCATCGTTCAGTGACTTACTGCAAATTTCTCTGGATAAGGTTTCATTGAGATTATATTAATCTACTAAATGCAACACTGGTCGCGCCCTAACAAACGGACGTTGGTTAAAAGCTGCTAATCAAATATGCGGAATGTACGTCCTCTGCCCACAACAAGCCATGGATTCGAACCGCCTAGGTCATCTCACATTGACGTACCGACTGAAAGATGCTTTTCCCTGTTTCTTAAAGGAGCACTCTCCAAACAAATAAACGATAATTCAAAGATGACAGCATTCACTGCAGAGAAAACGGTTGATACTCTTGTGTGAACAACTGTGCCTGAGTTATCGCTTCAGACGACGCCCATATAATGTGGTAAGCGATATATAGGCACTGTGTTTCCCAATTTACCTAAACGTGACCCGTTGTCAGTTCAACATTAGACCATGTGGATCAAACTCTAGATAAAAGTCGGCGAAGTACAAGGTGAATAAACTTGGCCCCTACAACCTAGTAGAACTCAAGATGTATTCGCTAATCATCCGCGTGTCCTTGGGAAATAGGCCATATTGATCACCGTTGCTTCTAAGTAAGATAACCCCAATAAGAACAAAGATTGAAAAGACAGCATTCTACGCAAGGCTTTTGTTTATATTGATTTATAAATTCTACACGCCTATACACCACCATACGTGGAGCGCGCGATGTAAGTTTAGCCCACTCGGCACAAACACGACTTTACTTTTCTCAGAATACGTAACAATGGGCCTCCTAAAGCGTTAGGAGCCCCTTCTATCTCTCTAACTGTTGAACATGTCTTTATGAATGTGAAACAACCGACATCTGTGATTACAATTGATCGTAATCATATGTCACCAGATTCTGAAGCACGCAATCAACACTCCCCGTCCGCAGCCAAATTTTACCCGTTACTCCAACATACTGCTTACCAATCCATTGCATATATCAAGGAATAATTTGTAATTACTAGCAAAGCTGCAGCATGCATACACTAGCTACACTTACTGCGTTTCCTACCAATATATTGTGCATCTCGGATGGTACCTTGACCAGTAGACGACCTCACGATAAATATTGTGGTTAAGATGCTCTGCGCCAGACGCGGTTGATATGCACCCAGTTTTCGTCGTAGAAGCTAATACTAGAAAAATGTGATGTTTATTTTCAATTCACTGTCATATGCTTTCAAAATATTAAAATGTGGAAGCTTGCTCTCATCAGAATTCAATTTCGGTGAGAAGGATAATAAAAGCAAGAACAAATAATGTTAGAATATTGTGCAGTTATAGTGTGGGATTTATATGGTTCGTAAGGGAAATTGTGATACAATATCCCGTATTGTCCACTTTGCTTAATCGGGGACAATAGTAACTTCAGTCTGGAGGAGTAAGATAAAACGTCTCGCGGTATAGGCAAATTTTCGAGACCAGCAGCCAACTTATGCTTGGAAATGTTTTGCTACATTACCGCCGCCGCCGTAGAGATTTGATAGTGCCAACACGCTTAAGGACCGACTTAGTCTTACCTTATATATCCTTGCAATTTTATATAGTTTTGCTAAAGTTAGGCCGGGGCCGACCCATTATGTTTACGCAATCCTGGTTCTTAAGAAGTCTGGACGGGCATTAACTAAGCGAGCGAAATGGTAGATAACGGGAGCGCCCTGCACAAATACGTGGTATACGAACCAGTAATGTAAGTGCTGGAACATCAAAACGGCACTCATTCAGGCCAGCTCAGGTTGCATTGTTATATAACTCTCGGACGTTTTCATGCAACTAAACATTGTGCAATATTTGTGACGAGGTAAGTGCGACCTTGGTTCAGACACGCCATGAGTACCGGCTGCCGTCACCGCCATGCCAAAGTAAAACTCCATATTTGCCGATTTCTCTGCGGCTTGCTATTAGAGGGCTTTAAATTGCCCAACTGGCTTTTAAAGTACACTCACAAGTAGAGAAATCAACACAACCAGTTAAAACAGAATCAGTTTTCCTAACACTACCGTTTCAGCAATGAACCGACAATCACAAAACTACGCTCAGGAGGCTACAATTAATTACATGGCCCAACCCCAAGCCGGCTCGTTACGGGAGGCTAACGTACATGGCAAAGGATTTACAAAGTACCATCTATAGATAGGTAGGTTATTATATCGCAATGCTGTTCGAATAACTGGAAGTAGGTAACGCTGCATGTGTGATACTAACCTCCAAAAGATTAGCTCGGTCGGTAAGTAAAGTATGCATCCTAATTTGGTTAATTAATTGCTCAAGCTGTTGATACTAGCTAACACCTTAATTTCTATTGTGTAAACCACAAGCAACTCGATGTAATCTTTGTACGTTACAATACGTATGTTCAACAAAGGAGTGCTTACAAACTGAACAGTTAATGAAAGCTAACTCAGAGTATTTTTTGAATCAGGCTGTATTTCGTATTGCACATTTGACCTGTTGCGCATCTATGTTAAAGTTACAATGTTTTCTTCCACTTGACGCCGAATTCGCAAAGTTAGCAAAAAAGTCAAAAAGCAACCTGTTCCTTCTAAATCCGTTGCACATCTTGTCGCCAATTTTATCACTACTTGGGAGCCGCAAATTGCGTGGTGTGACAATTCACTGAAAATAGCAAATGATATATCCTTACAGTATTGAAAATTTGACAAAATCAGATTTTTGGCTTCACCATTTGCGGACGCCAAACGCGACGGTAAATTACTGAGTTCATATGCACCTGTCGATATTAGGCGCATAGAGATCCCATGAAGACAGCTTTTAGGCAATGTATGTCTTACTGACACATGCATTACTTGCCGTTGGTGTGCTGATACTTAGGCTAAGATGGTGAAATTCATGAAGGAATTTCTTGGAATTGTTATCAATATTTACGTGCACAAGCTAGGAAACGTTTCATACGCCAACTTTGTGTTCATATTTTATTAAACATCCTTGAAGTTATGTTCAGTATCTTCAGAAGCGGTTGCAAATGGTATGGCGTAATTAGGTGTGAATCACATATCATATGGAACACGTTGTCTATAGTAATACGGGTATGATGTTGAATTATTTAGAATATAAAATTAGAGATTACTGGGAACTTCCTTCTCATAATTTTGAGTAATATGATACGTTTATTTTGGGCGCGAATATGATCATTCTAAAAAAATATTGCTGACCCAATTCAGTCAAAATTACGAGTTAGTAAAATGCATTAGATATTCGGTTGCTCTAGTTTACCTAGTCATTTCTCAGTGACTAAATAGCAGATATAAACTTTGCATCCAAATATCGCTTAACACACCATAGTTCGGTTAATGTATAGGACAAGTGCAATGTGGACCTAATGCTTTGTAGCGATATCTTTTGTTACCGTATGAAGTGATGTCAAATTATATATGGGGAAACGGGCTATTGCCAGAGGTATTTTTTGCCCTGGCAATTGAAAAAAAGCACCCGTGCACATCCGTATCCGATTAGCTTCCGCAGCTTCTGCAACATATTGTAGCAGAAACAGTATTCGCTATATTTGCTTACAGTAAGTTTACAACAATATGACAAAATAAAATAAAAATATCTAGTAAAGTTATGGCCAACAACTATTTAGGCATTCTTCAACCGATTTAACCGTGTTTTACTCCATAATTGCTTGTGGTAGTTTACTCCAGTTTGAACACACGATTCTCAAAGAAATTTGCCCTGAATTCTGGTATGTATATTTGATGCTTGATCTTCAGTTGGTGTACTTGCAACTGATCTGACCTGGCTAACTCAAACAGTTTATTATGCTGGATATGAATAAAAGTCAACATGATTTTAATCGTCTCTATTAAGTCCCATCTTATTCTGTGATGTTCCACTAAATAGAAACCTGAGCTCCTTGGGCGCTCAGCGTATGGTATGTCACCTAAATCCTTCTATTCGCTAATTTTTCTACTTTTCTTTTATAGGCAACATCATTCCGGTGGAACGGTGCTTAAACGTGTATGCGGTATCTTGATTGGTCTTAGAAAAGCATCATATAATGGAAGAGAAAGCTCAGGTCAAAAGATGTGAAAAGATCGTATGGGGCAAAACAACGCATTCAGCGCTTTGTCCCTAGCATGCTTACATTGCCATGAAAATAAGAACACGTGCATACTAATGATGTCCAAGTGTCATAATTAATCTCGATGTCGCAGATTTAGTGGCTCGACGGATCGTAACAACGTAATACCTGGATTGACAGAAGAAATAATCTGGCGTTTGATGGCGGTTAACAATGCAAATCCCATTAATTAGACAACCAAACAACTGTTCGTAATTCCCAAAACAACACGTCTCCATTACCCTAGCTGATGCTCTACAGCTCATCAAAATTATTAAAACCAGAGAAGTAAAGGATAAGAGCCCTGTTGCTTATTAGGATGAGAAACAATACTGGTCCTCAAAGAGAACCTTAATGAACCTCGCTGTGTGCAGTGCCGACGTTTGCTCTAATTTTTCTGAAACTAACCAAAACATCTTTACCGCAAAGTAACTGTGCAATGGAAGTAAAATTTAAAAATTCAGCCCGGTCGATTGCAGTTTCGCAGCCAGGTATCAAGGTTGAACTGAGCCAAAAGCCTTGCCAATGTGGTGATGTCATAATTCAACTAATTTCCGTCATCAAGGCAACTAGCAATATTATCTAACAAACATAAAGTTTAATGTAGCACGCTTTCTTCTAACCAAAACCAATTAACGTTTATTTAAATAAGTGCTTACGACTTCGATTTCCAATAAGCATTTCCAAGGATTTGACTAAAATGCTGGTTATACTTGCAGGCCGGTACTTGACAAATAGTGTTTTGAAACCTCCTTTATATTTGGCTAAACTTATTGTCTCCTTCCATACCTCTGGTAGCCTGCCTTCATATAGTGACGTAATGAACATCTTCAAGACAGCGTATTGCATTGTGTCAGCCAGTGGCTTGACAATAGCAGGATAAACATCCTCAGGTCCAGCTGACTATTGTGGGTCCAAACCAGCAAGTAGCCCGAAGATTTCCGCAGCACTAAGCGTAGTGTCCGGAATTGTAATATTTGTTTGACAAAATAAAAGTGAGGGGTGTAGAAGCGCTTAGTCCGTAGCTTAAGCTTTTTAGAAAAGGCGTAATAATAGCATTGGTTTCGCAACACCGTCTGTGTCTTAATGACTGTCATTGGCTAGTAAATTACCAACACTGCCATTAAGAAGGCTTGCATTGAGCATATTTATATTACACATTCGGTTTTGATTTCGCATCAATATTTTGTTTGTCTTTGCTGATTTGTTGCCTCATTGCGGCAGTCATTATAATGCACCGGACAGTTAAATCCACCTGATCCTTGAAAATTATTCTAATAAACGTTGCGTCTATATACCACACTGTCGCTCATGCAGCGCCACCGCTTCGGTTTATTTCTTTGTTTCCTTTTTTCCAATGGAGCAAACTTGACTCGTAGCTGATTATTCCCGCTCATAACTAAGATTCAGCCTTTTTCTTCTGTGGCCTGATCCAAATTAGAAACGCAATTAAGCTGCAGTGTACCGGCTCTAACCATATTTAGTTTGATGCGACCAAGTTGCTATGCTTGGAGCTAATGAGCATCTAAAGCGATGCTAATGACAAAATGGTCCATCTTTTCATAGCAACCTTAGCTTGCACGTATGACAATAGCCATATTTAGACAATGCAACATATGCAACATATACAGTGCGTAACCAAAAGGATTGCTTGTCCGAAACTTGACATAACAGAATGCATTTCTATACAACAACGTTACATTTCCTGATATAGCATTTCCCCGGTGTTAGAAGCAAGTTCTACATCTAAGCAAGTTCTACATCTAAGTAATCACAAAGACGGTTCGGTAAGTACTGCCCGTTTGAGAAAACTATAAGCTCTATATCCCGTACTCCCGTAATGGATAGATTGTGTATATTCCGATCATCAAATCAAGCCCGCCTTAAACTCTAATATATTAATAGTAAAATTTGATAACTAATGGCCTTATGAACGGAAGTTCCCAACTTCCATATTGGTTGCTGATAAGGAGAAGGAAGCAAACATCTGCCTGTTGTCCAGGTCGACCTACTCCGTCCTCTAAATAGCCAGACAGTAAGCTACTAAATATATCGTCCGGCGTCATGCAGGCTTCAGTGACCGCAACCACATCAGATAACTTACAACTTACCCACAGTTTCTCCCATTTATTCCTTCTACTTATAATGTGGGTGCGCAAACTCCTCATTAATCAAAATTCCCTCTGTGTACCGCATTTGTTTTATAGTTTCACTCAAACCATGAACACGTGTGGATAAGCAGTATTTTGAAGCAATTCTTACGTGGCTCCTCAAATCAGTAACCAGTTTCTCAGAGGTACTAGATGCTTCGGGTAAACTCTCAAAGGATAAATTTAATTTTGTGTAAATGGACCTACTTGCGTTTGCAGTAATCCAAAACATGCTTTTTAATTAGCGGTTTAGTGAATTAAATTAACCTACTCTTACATCTGACAGTTTTAAGTATTAGGCTTAGCGCGATTTATTTAATTAACAGTAAGATATACAAATAGCTGATTAAATGCCTACATGTCATTTTTAAAAATACACCGCCCTCTGCTCTCCATCAGTTAAAGCGATGATCACAACCCTTTGTAGTTGTGTTTTTAAGTTTGATAACATCGGTTTCGGTCACAATCGGTTTAGACCACGATGTGAATTAAATAAATAAATAATTTCTTTACTCGCGGACAATGCGAGACACTACGACATTGGCATGATCACTATAACTACAGTTAAATATCTGCGAATGAGTACAAATATTTCGAGTAACCCAGGAACATTAAAGCTGTAAAACCGCACATGTATGTGGGAGGGCGTCTGTAGAAGTAAATCATTGATGTACTGAAGACATTTGTAGTTGTAAAGACAACAAACGTCTTCAATATGTTATGCGAAGGGTTCCTATAAAACAGGTGATTTGCGGGAGTGAAACGAACATTTACATATAAACGGAGCAGCACAGTATACACAAATGCTTTGGTTACTTGCAGTTAAATCTGGTTTGAAAGATCTAAAGTCTAAGCGCAGCAAACCAAAGCATCATCAGAACATTTATCGCCAACGGCGATGTTCGCACGCATACGGTCGCTTAATTTCAAAATCCTCAAGCGCACTACGCATCAAAGATAAAATGAAACAACCAGGTTGTGCATTTTGATAGCATTAGCTCCTAAGCTTAGATCTGTCTGTGGGTGCGTGTTCAGTCATCTGGCGCAGATAATCTTAGTTCTAATGTTTCTTAGCAGGCCATCGAACATCATTTGGTCCAATGGCAACGCACAGTATGTTGTAATCAAAAGCATATGGCGGATATTATTAGATGCTGTGCAGTTATACGCTTAATTAAAAACGAATGATCCGTGCATGAATACAGTGCACGGTTGACCAATTAAGTTGGTGTAGTTGTTAAGTTTTGGATACGGACACGCATGTTTTGCTTGTTTCTAGATCTGGGGTAAATTATTAGGTCCATTTTTGGTTGAAGATTCGGCTGCAGCAAAGTCTTTGTAAACCTACAGATATCTTGTTAGCCAGATAAATGTGGTTCAGTAAGCACTTGGATGATCATTGTTGTTAAAAAGACAACCTTGTTTGTGACGCTGGTGCTATACATGCATCGCTTGTCCCGCGCAATATTTAAAAGGTCGATAAGGTTAAAGGTCAGTGAAAACAAACTCCATTCGTTTGAGGCTGTCTTTTTGATCTACCCACGTAGGGGAATCCTCTTCTTTATAATTATTGGTGTTCTACACACATCAATCTTGCGGTATCATCCGAGACATCAGGAAATACAAATTGGTTTATACGCGGTTGTCTAGGCTCATAAACTAACGACGCAGTTAATTCACTTTTACTTTGCTGCTTACAGATAGTAGCATACTCCACTTGGACCACACTTGAAGGCCCTATGGGAGAAGTTAAAAGTAATCTGAAACGAAGAGGATGTTTTATATCACCATAAATTACGGGCGTCCGCAGAGCGCCATTTATCTGAGGCGATAATTCGCGCCAGGTATTTTAAACTACAGCAGTAAACACTTCTGCTGCAATTGGTATCTGGCACTTTGCAGTCATTCTCATGCTGCTTGGTGAGCACTTCCCTCTCAAGCAAGTACATTATTCCTTTGGCTCTTAAATCCGTGTGTGATGTTCCAGGCGGCCGAAATATTACAAAACGTCAAGCAGTGATATGAGTTTTCAGCCATTTAATAAGTGACATTTTCAAACGCGTGTAGAACGACGGTAGCCTAATGCTTCGCGAGCAAAGTTTTACAAGGAGTGCTAATCCAATATCAATTATTCCTACTTTTATTGGCTCACTTCCACACTGACAAAGAGGCATGCTTCCGGAGAATGTGGAATTGTGTTACTTAGCAAGAATGATATGTATTTAGAGGATAGCCCTTCAGAAATTTGATAGATGGTATCACGCATTTAAAAACTACAGAGGTATACTTTATGGAAAATATTTGAAGAACCACGACAGTGCTTAACTTGCGCATTGGCCATAAAGTTTGGTATCGTTGCACAAACGTTTGTTTTTCCTGGAGAATGCGCAACCAGGGCAGCCATTTCACGTGACTGCTACGTTGTGAAGTACGTGTGCAACTGGCAGAATCAATAAAACGCAGGGGACTATTTTACAAGTGCCTGCTACGCCGCAAATAATTTGACTCATGCCTCAGCGATTTACCCTGTATCGCCAGTTGCAGATAATATTAGATAACCTTATTAGAATTCAACAGTTAATTGCAAGTCTAGTTGGGGTTTAGTGCATCTCAGCCACAAACAGCATGAGCTGTGGTAGGTAAGTCTGTGCTTACGGACAATTGCGGTACGATGCCGCGGTAAGTCCTGATGTTCCCCCGATTCTCAGTGTTGGGATTGATGTTGAATCCAACATATGCCCAAGCCACTATTGGCGGGAAATTCTGTGTTATGCATTCTATATGTGAGGGGCCGATGCCGGATGGTTTAGTGCGTTTACCAAAGTTGATTTAAGCCGGTAACTTAACAAATACATCGAATTTCTAGGTTATGAGGCACGAAGAGACACAGGTAAAAGATCACTGACACAATATTGCAAAGCATTTAACAGATCGTGATCCGTAATTAAAATGTATTGAAATATAATCATCATTTTTCAGCCATCAACAAAAAGTATCAGAAAAGATGTAGGTGTTAGGTTATTGATGTTTGCCGCAACAAATAGCTTAATGTGTTACTTAAACGATTGTCTAAATGATACGTAGACCAAGTAGCCACATTGCCTCCAACATTGTAACCCTAAATTCAAATACGCATTATATGCTCAAGTTTGCAAACAATAGCTACACCACAGCAGGAGCGTTGAAAAAGTTTAACTTGCCATTGAAATGGTTTATATTTCTCTTGTGGCCGAAAAGTTTCGTGTAAGTTCAATAAAGATTAGCAACACTATGTTAATAGAGACATTGACGCGTTTACTTTCACTAGGAAATCAGTGCATACAATGTGGAATCATTTTATCCCTCTACAGGCTTTAATGCGTCTTAGGAATGGATCCTAGAAAGCATCGCTCAGTGATTCATTTCAAAACGCTTTGTAATATATTTTTATTGAGATGAGAGTGGACAATATACTAAAAAGCAAGTTCTTGATTCAAGACACTGGTCATGCGCTAACAACCTGCCGGTGTCATGCTGGGCTCTAGTGCTAACTGCTGAGAAAAATCCCGAATATACCTCTTCTGCCCACAAACATCCAATGTTTCTAAAATCCTAGATCATTGCACATTAAAATAACGAATTTAAGATCAGTATCCTTGCTGGTTTTGGGGGCACTATCCAAAACGGAATGAGGCAACCATTTAAAGTTGATAGGGCTCAGTTCAGAAAAAGCGGTCGCTAATGCTGTTTGGAAACGCTGCATGGGTTATCGCCTAAGACTATGCCATTATAATGAGGTACGCGATAGATGAAATTGTGGGTCCCGGTTTTCTCCAGTGTGACACGTTGACAGTTCTTCAGTGACAACGGGTGGAACAAACACAAGCTGATAATCGTCAAAGTGCTCGGCAAATTAAACTAGCCCGTACAACGTAGAAGCGCTCAAATTTATTCGCTACTAAGCAGCGTAATCTTGGAAAATAGGTCCATGTTGCTTATGTATGCTCATAAGTAAGAGAACGCTTTTACGACCAAAGATCAAGCAATATAGCATATTACGCAAAGCGTTGGTTCATATTGACTTAAAAATTCTGCACGCCCAAAAACCACCTCAATTGGAGCCCGCGATATGAATGTTCCACAGGCGGCACAAATAAGACTTAAATCAGGATACTTCAACAGTGTTATCCAAGAGGGTTAGAAGGCTCTACTCTAGTGTGGAACGGAAACTGTTGTGGCGCGCTGCTTGACTTTAAACTGGTGCTCCCGCTGCGCTCTCATTTGCTTTGCTGGAACCTCGTCCTGCGCTATAGCGGAAGAAGTGCAAGCAGAAGAATATTGACTGTAACGTTTATCCTCTTTTTTATAACCTTATTTCCTCTATTGTAATTTGCTACGTGTTGCTCAATAAATCTCCAGTTTTAATCTCCGGAGTTCTCCTGAGCTTGTATATTACAAAATTAGTAACTCTCTTGAGGCACGTTCATCAGGAACCCTGCATCACTGGTCCAGTGAAGATACTGCCGAAGACAACTAACAAATCCAAAGACGAATGTAATTTTGACGCCAATGACACGAAGTCAAAGCTCGTCGCTTCGCTCGATGTGTTATCACGGACTTTGCAGAAACTGTCGACTTCACCAACTTCTTCAACCAGCATGCCATCTATCCCACCGCCAAAACACTTTACACTGGGGTTGCTGTATCTTAGGTGGGAAAAGCAAGTCCAATTTTATCTGCGTCATTTCCCAGCCAATTAACAGACAGCTGTGCTCGCCGGCCTGCTCTAGGGAGCGGCCTTTGATATTGGCGCAGACAGTAGACTTTTGGAGAAAGTAGTAACAACCGAGACTTTTTCCGCCTTGCGCCGCTTATTAGCCCGCCCCGGTCTACCTGCGCCCCTACGCGGGGCATTCCAAGCACGTTACCAATATCCGGGGAAACCTTCCGCACGTAGGGTCGCGAGCTGCAGAGGATGGTCGATATCGCATACGAGTACAAAACAGCAGACGAATGTGAAAAACTGGTCTTAGGGTAACTTCTAGAGGGCATTCAAACGCCGTCTATTAAAATGGAGTTTCTGCGATACACTCCCCTCCGTTTGGACGCAGCACTGGAAACAGGTGACCAGTTGGAAGAAATAGACGCAGCGATGGGTACACCTAAATCTGGCTGTTGTGCTTTAAGAGGGAACACACGACCCAGACGCGTCCTAACCGAAAGAATGACTGGAAACCCTGGCCGTCTTCAGGGATATCCCGCCTCACGACGACCGGCACAATCAGGTTTTTGGTGGCCTTGCAGACAAACGTCCTACCGCGGACCATCTCGCTACAGGAACACGCCAGTTGAACATGACTTAAACCCAATTGTGATATTAACTCTTACTTGCAACTAGATTGTAACGTCGTTAACACTGGAATTATCGATAGCTGGAAATTGCTTACCGGGACTAGCGAATACTGGCGCAGCTAGAAGCATACTCGGAGCAAGCGTGAGTAAGAGCTTCTCAAACTATGTTAGAAAACCTTGTAACGCTCGCCTTACCGCAGCCAACGGGCTACCACTGGTTGTTCAGAATTCCATCGTTGCCCCTGTTGTTGTAGCCTGCACAAACTTTAACCATAAATTTATCTTTGCTGACCGGATACCGTTCGATGTTATTATCGGTATAGATTTGTTGAAGAGGTTAAAATGCCAACTTGACCTGGAGAAGTCTCAACTAATCACTGATTCGTGCACCTTACAACTGATAGCATGCAGCAACAGCAATTTTGAGGAGTTTATGTTATATGAGTGCAGTATCAAATCGCAAAAATGTGTAGACGATTTTATTCGGTCGCTTAGGCTTTCAGCTGACACATTAACACAGGTACGATTAGCGCAGGTTCTACAGATTTATTCAAACTTTTGTGCATGGAAATCCGGCGGTTGGGGCGGACCGGCCTGGTGACACATGCTATTGACACTGGTGTGGCCAGTCCGATTAGAGTGCCTCAGTGAAGCATTCCAATCCACTGGCAGGGTGAGATACAGAAGCTGATGGATGAGACGTTAGAGAATACTGAATACTAAATATGTATTATAGAGCAAGTAGAAATGGATTCTGTACAACTCTTTCGAGATATGGCGAAAAACGTTATAAAAGTTGTCAACCTTGAATATCATTGTCGTTCTCATGTAATATTTAAAATATTCGACTTACGATATTTCAGGATTCACAAATGTGATGTCATCGTAAGTGTGCAGTCGTTCTCTGAATCGAATAGAGGTGAAATGCAAATCTAACAACGTTTTCAACTGTTGCACAGATGTTGCCTCAATCGCATGTTCGGGCAAACTATTCCAAATGTTTACCACTCTCCGTTCGAAGCACAGTGGGTGGGGAACACGTTTCAAATCCGGCACAACAAGTTTGTATCTGTGTCCGCGTGTGCGGCATGGCCCTCGTAAGCGCAGCGTTGGCATTAACATGGGGAACTCACCGAGATGTAGAATTCGGTAGGTCATTTTTTACGCAAACTGTGCAATAGCTTGTGCAGCATGTTGTGCTTCCATTATGCGGTAGGAGAAGACACTTGCAGCTGGTATGAATTTGAGGTGGTGCTAGTGCCCCGGAAGACAAAAATATGCAAAGATCTCCGGAGGTGACAAATAGGTCAAATAATGTTTTCTTATACCCACCCGATTTCCTGAACTTATTGATGTAACGTTAACACACCCAAGCTACTTTTCAAGTGATTACGCCCAGAGTTCTGCAAATCGACGGAATGTCTGCGGCATTGGCATACGACGGCCACGCCCCAAGCACCATTTGCCGTTAAATATGGAAATAGGATTCGGAAAGGAAAACGGAGGCAAAATAAAAATTACGCAGCCGATGCACGTTTTGCGCGTATGTCCTGCGGGAAATTAACTTTGAAAACCACCTAAATCTCTACCTACGTTTCGGCGAATTGTTCAGTTATTTGCCCATCTATTTTCCTACACGCTTTATGTACTTCAAATTTTATTTTTTGATGCATTGTCCATGTGCACAGAGTAAAGTTTGTGAAAATTTTCGTACAGTTTCTCTCGCACAGTGGTTTCCAACACTTTTCTCGGGTTAGAATAGAAACTGAAAAAGTTCGGCTGCCTTCCATCTGTCCACATTTCTCAAGGTTCGGCTTTAAGGTAGATGATAGCAAGTAAGACGGTCAACGCGCAACGCTAAGCGCTCGTTGAAGGCATCCAGATCGGTAGCTAAATAGAGAACGGTCCGTTCAGTCGGTCCACAGAGACCTAGCGTGATGAGGATTCGAATCCCTCTCAGAAACAGCATGTACATATACTCAATCATGTGCATTCACCAATCTTCGAAATGCTCATCACCGGCATGATGCGCGCTTTGTTGTCGTAAGAGAAAACCTTCCTTACCCCTCATGATATCCCGTAAATAGACCGGAATATTTATACGATGATCTCTATATACGCCCACATATGTATACAGTATTTCCATAATGTCTTTCAAAGTTGATGCACAATTCACATGCAAACTATCCCGAGTGCCTTTTAACCTGGTTCGCATGAGCTCTTGTATGTGCGCAAGGGATGACGAGCAGACACATTGCAGTAACTTGCATATTAATGCGGGTTCCTGTTACAGATTAACACGACATCCACCCTTGAAGAATCATACAGAGCAAAAGCGATAGTTTAGCATTTGAGGTTCTAAATAGAATAGTAAGAAACCGATTAGCCTATCCAACGTGGATGGCCTGCGACTGCTGCAATATGATTGATAACCCGGCTTAAGGTATTTAACTGGGTCTCTGTGGGTTATACTTGTTAGCAAAGTAGTTTTCACACGTGCCCAATTATTTGCTGATGTAACAATTGCTTCAACTTACTGTGGTTATCACATTCAGGCGGCTTATAAAATTAAGCTATGGATAACAAGCGGCTGTGTTTACATTGGCAGGCAAACAGGCGTTCGTGCTAAGGAAACTGAGGTTCGTTAGTTAAGCGCAGTTTCTTGGATTTCCGAAGCATCGTGGGTATCTCGAACGCTATAATATGTTTCGATACGCAGTTGTCTAACAAACGTGAAGAGCTAAGTGCAAAATTTACTCGGTTTTAGGAAAAGAATAAGATGAGTGGAAAGCTGACTGAGTAACAATAGGCATTGGTTTAACTTACTTCGTCGACATTCGAAACGGCTCTGTTGTTGACGGTGTCGGAATATTGCCTTTGAGCTTGCTAATATGCTCGGGTTCATAATAGTGCAGCATAAAGGGGAGTTGCTAAGACTTAATTTTTTAAACTAATTTTGTCTCCAAGTAATCACTGGAGGATTTTACTGAACAATCGGAGTAAGTGCAGTCGTTCTTGATAAGAATGCTGGTACAAACTATTGACAGGTTTTACTCGACATTTCGTGTACCGAAGATGGCAAATCCAGGCTGTAGACATGATCACCAGGCATGAATAGCGTATTATAAGGGATAACTTAGATATTAGGCTTCGACGTAACGATAGATGAATACAAAATATTCCGTGTTTTCTGCGAAAGTCTAACCTGTTGGTTGCCTCTATCTGAATTCGAATCTATATATGTAACAAACGAGGTCTTCAGTAGGAGTTTACCAAAACCGTGTTGCTGTCGCGTGTTTCGCAAACGGATCATTCCAGTTTGGTTAAATTTGTGCTCAAGCTGTTAATACTAGCTAACAACTAAATTTACATTACAGCAACCCAAAATACGCTTTGCCACCGAGAGTGCACCTAATAAAAAGCACTAGGAGCCGGCAGCATATATTACCGTCCGCGTGTGCCGTGGATTACAATGACTTAATAGCATAGGACCGGTAAATTCTGCGTTGATGTAATATAGACTGCTACTTCACATGATATTAACGCCAGTCCACGGAACTTTTGGTGCTTTGTTTTCATTCATTAACACATAGTATATACCCAAGGACATAAAAAGTTTACGGCAGTTACGAGGAGTAATTCCTAAGTTATTTGCATCACCTATTTTATGTTACTAAAAAAGCCGAATAGTTTACTCCGCCTGATACTTCAGTGCGTGGCTTGAAATCTTGGAAAATAATTTCCATTTTTTAACATACTAACTGTGATACGTCCAACCAAATACGCCTTCCCTAAGCTCTAAATTTCTATACCTTACACAACATGCTATTCGGTTGTCTTAAGAAATAGATTTGGTAACTTAGCGGAATAATTTGGTTTCCACTAGTCCACACTCCGCCGTCCAATATGCCGCGATGCGCAGCTAGCTGACAATTCACTCTTTATAGAAAACATACATATCGCTCTTGTCTACATCCTGATAAAATGCTAACGGTTGCGACAATATTCTTATAAAAATTGCTATTGGGATTATTGATATTCTTTGAAGTGTACTTCTATACATTTGGTCAATTCACTGTAAGTGTATCAAACTACCCTTTAGTTTGTAAACGATAACAACAGAACAGTATACCTAGGTGACGCCTAATAGTATAATGTTGGACAAAATCCTTCGCAGTTGAACTCACAACTCCGCAAGCAATACCTAAAGATATGCTTCTAATTTTGCAAAACTTTACGAAACTCTAAGAACTTGCCACGTATCTGATTATTCGCGCAAATAACTAACATATATCCTTGTTCTATTGTGGCCTGATCCAAATCTGAAACGCAATTAAGCTGCTGTTTACTGGCTCTAACCGTTTTTAGGTTGATGGCACCAAGACTCTATGCTTGGAGCTTATGAGAATTTAAAGAATTGCTAATGACATAATGGTCAATGTTATCACAGTAATCTTAGCTTGCACGCTTGACAACAGCCATATTTAGACAATGCAACATATGGAGGGGAAGGTGCGTAAACAACACGCACGCTTGTCCGAAACTTGACATAACAGAATGCATTTTTATGCAACAACGTTACAATTTCCTGATATAGGATTTCCACGGTTGTAGAGGCATGATCTACATCTACTGGTTGGAGGGTTCAGTACTAAGATATCACAAAGGCGGTTCGGTAAGTACTGCCCATTTGAGCAAACTAAAAGCTCAATATTCCGTACTCCCGTAATGGATAGACTGCGTATACACAAATCATTATATCAAGCCGGCCTTACACTCCAATATATTAGTAGTAAAAATTGATGGCTAATGGCTTTATGAACGGAGGTTCCCAACTTCCATCTCTGTTGCCGATAATGAGAAGAAAGCCACCAACTGCCTGCTGTCCAGGGCGATCTACTTTGTACTCTAAATAGCCAGACAGCAAGCCACTAAATATATCGCCCTGCGTCTCACAGGCTTCAGTGACCACAACCACATCAGAACACTTACAGCTTCTCAGCAGTTTCTCCCATTTACTCCTTCTACTTCTAATGTTGGTGCACAAACACTTTATTATTTTAACTTCCTTCTGTGTACCTTATTTGTTTTAGAGTTCCACTCGAGCCATGAGCAGGTGTGGATAAGCCGTATTGTGAAAATATTCTTAAGTGACTCCTCAATTCAATAACCAGTTTCTCAGAAGTATTGTATGCTTCGTGGAAACACTCAAAGGATAAATTCGACTTTTTAGATCTGGAAGTACGAAACATTTGCAAACTCGTGCAGAACAACCGTAGCCTAATGCTGCGCGATCAAAGTTTTACAAGGAGTGCTAATACAATATCAATTATTTCTAATTGTACTGGCTTACTTCCAAACTGACAAAGAGGGATGCCTCCGGATAATGTAGAATTGCGCTATTTAGCTAGGACTCCGTGTACTTACAGGCTAGCGCTTTCAAAATTTGATGGATGGTATCACGCATTTACCAATTACGGAGGTGTATTTTATGGAGGATATTTGAAGAACCACGACAGTGCTTAACTTGCGCATTGGCCGTAACGTTTAGTACCGTTGCTCAAACTTTTGTTTCTTTTAAAGAATGTACAACCGGAGCAGCCACCTCATATGGTTGCTACGTTGTGAAGTACGTGTGCAAATAGTAGAGTCAATGAAGTGCATAGGACCATTTTACAAGGACCTGCTATGCCGCAAATAATTTGACTCATGCCTCAGCGATTTACCCTGTATCGCCAGTTGCAGATAATATTAGATAACCTTATTAGAATTCAACAGTTAATTGCAAGTCTAGTTGGGGTTTAGTGCATCTCAGCCACAAACAGCATGAGCTGTGGTAGGTAAGTCTGTGCTTACGGACAATTGCGGTACGATGCCGCGGTAAGTCCTGATGTTCCCCCGATTCTCAGTGTTGGGATTGATGTTGAATCCAACATATGCCCAAGCCACTATTGGCGGGAAATTCTGTGTTATGCATTCTATATGTGAGGGGCCGATGCCGGATGGTTTAGTGCGTTTACCAAAGTTGATTTAAGCCGGTAACTTAACAAATACATCGAATTTCTAGGTTATGAGGCACGAAGAGACACAGGTAAAAGATCACTGACACAATATTGCAAAGCATTTAACAGATCGTGATCCGTAATTAAAATGTATTGAAATATAATCATCATTTTTCAGCCATCAACAAAAAGTATCAGAAAAGATGTAGGTGTTAGGTTATTGATGTTTGCCGCAACAAATAGCTTAATGTGTTACTTAAACGATTGTCTAAATGATACGTAGTCCAAGTAGCCACATTGCCTCCAACATTGTAACCCTAAATTCAAATACGCATTATATGCTCAAGTTTGCAAACAATAGCTACACCACAGCAGGAGCGTTGAAAAAGTTTAACTTGCCATTGAAATGGTTTATATTTCTCTTGTGGCCGAAAAGTTTCGTGTAAGTTCAATAAAGATTAGCAACACTATGTTAATAGAGACATTGACGCGTTTACTTTCACTAGGAAATCAGTGCATACAATGTGGAATCATTTTATCCCTCTACAGGCTTTAATGCGTCTTAGGAATGGATCCTAGAAATCATCGCTCAGTGATTCATTTCAAAACGCTTTGTAATATATTCTTATTGAGATGAGAGTGGACAATATACTAAAAAGCAAGTTCTTGATTCAAGACACTGGTCATGCGCTAACAACCTGCCGGTGTCATGCTGGGCTCTAGTGCTAACTGCTGAGAAAAATCCCGAATATACCTCTTCTGCCCACAAACATCCAATGTTTCTAAAATCCTAGATCATTGCACATTAAAATAACGAATTTAAGATCAGTATCCTTGCTGGTTTTGGGGGCACTATCCAAAACGGAATGAGGCAACCATTTAAAGTTGATAGGGCTCAGTTCAGAAAAAGCGGTCGCTAATGCTGTTTGGAAACGCTGCATGGGTTATCGCCTAAGACTATGCCATTATAATGAGGTACGCGATAGATGAAATTGTGGGTCCCGGTTTTCTCCAGTGTGACACGTTGACAGTTCTTCAGTGACAACGGGTGGAACAAACACAAGCTGATAATCGTCAAAGTGCTCGGCGAAGTAAACTAGCCCGTACAATGTAGAAGCATTCATATTGTATTCGCTACTAAGCAGTGTAATCTTGGAAAATAGGTCCATGTTGCTTATGTATGCTCATAAGTAAGAGAACGCTTTTACGACCAAAGATCAAGCAATATAGCATATAACGCAAGGCTTTGGTTCATATTGACATAAAAATTTGACAAGCCAGTACATCAACTCATTTGTAGCCCGCGATGTTAGTGTACCACACGCGGCACAAATAAGACTTTAATCAGGATATTTCAACAATGGGCATTTAATAGCTTTATAAGCCTCTATTACCACTCTTACTTGTTGAACGTGAGTATTTAAGAAATTGAAGCAATCGACGTTGGTACTTCCAAAGTGCCTTAATCAGATGTCACCAGATACCGAGGCACGCCTTCTACAGCAAAAAGTGACCCGTTACTCCAACAAAATGAGCACAAATGCATTGCGTTAAGCAAGGAATGATATTTCAATTCCTTACAAAGTTGCATCTCTGTATACACTATATAAATAAACTGCGCTTTCTGCCAATATATTGTGGATTTCCGATGGTACCAAGACCATTACCCGAACTCTCAATGAATATTTTGTTTAAATGCACTGAGCCAGACGCATTTGATATGCAACTAGTGCACAGTTGCCAGCTTAGAACCTAATGCTAGAAAAATGTGTGCAGTTTATTTTGAATTCACGGACTTAAGCTTTTCAAATAGGGAGATTCTTGCGCGTTAACTCAACAGCATTCAGTTTCGATGAATACGATAACGAATCCAAGTACAAAGAATTTAGTATGTGGTGGCGGTGCGCTGCGTGGTTTAGATGTTTCGTAAGCTAACTTGTAATACAGTTTCCTGATGTTTTATCTAGCTTAGTCACGGACAATAGTATATACAGTATTGCAAAGGGAAATATAGCACTTCGCGGTACAGGTATATTTTCGAGACCAGTAAGGCGAATTATTCTTGGAAACGTTTTACTAATGAACCGCCAATGCATTAAGGACTTTGTCCTGTTAACACGTTAAAGAACGCCTTTATTTTACTATATGTATACTGGCATTTTTTATAAGTAGTAGGGGGTTTTATTGGGTTTTGTATAATTTTGTCGCAGTTAGCCACAGGCAGACAGCCACCACACATCCAGGAAAGCGCAAGACGGCCGATTCGTTCTATTGGGACTCGTCATTAGCGCGCACCCGCCGAATCCTGCCGGATTCGAACACACGACCTAACTCATGTGAGTCAGCGACTTATGTCACTGAGCCATGGGCGACGGCAGCGGACCGCCAAGACTGTTATCTAACTGCGATATAGCTCGGCTCATCTTCACTGTCGTGCATGTTATGAATGTGCAGATGATAGGGTGGCCACCAGCGCAACGACTGCCTTTGCAAGCCGCCACAAATCGAGGTGGCGTGTAAGCTGCTAAGGCGGCGACTGATTATTTGTAAGTAGTAGGGGAATTTAATGGGTTTTGTATAATTACGTCGCAGTTAGACACAGGCAGACAGGTACCACACATCTAGAAAAGGGCTAGAAGGCCGCTTAGATCTGTTGGGGGAGAGCAATCTCCCATGAACATTCATAGCACGCAAGACGGTGGAGGATGAGCCGCGCTATATCGCAGTTAGATATCAGTCTTGGCGGTCCGCTGCCGTCGCCCATGGCTCAGGGACATAAGTCGCTGACTCGCAAGAGTAAGGTCGTGGGTTCGAATCCGGCAGGATTCGGCGGGTGCGCGCTACTGACGAATCCCAATAAGACGAAACGGCCGTCTAGCTCTTTCCTGGATGTGTGGTGGCTGTCTGGCTGTGTCTAACTGCGACGAAATTATACTGGCATTTTTATATAGCTTTGCTCTATTTAAGCTGAGGCCGCCTCACTATGTTTACGCAATCCTCGATCTAATAAAGTCTGGACGGGCGTTAGCTTAACAAGAGCAAAGTTAGATTGCGGGAGCGCCCTGCACAAAGGTGTGGTATACTAATTAGTAATGGAAGTTCAAATATCTAAACTGCAATGCTTTTGCCAGGTCAAATTGCGGCGTCATGTGGCTGTCAGGACGTTTTCATGCAGTTTAACATTCAGCAGGAAAATATGCAAATGCAAGAATATCAGTTGTGACTTGGTCGTTGCGACGTTTCTGATAACACGCCATGAAAACCGGTTGTCTTCACCGCGATGCCAAAGGGTAAAAGCACATTTGCCGGGTTTTGTGGGGTTTGCCGTTACAGGGATTTAAAAACCTTAAAGTCTCTTAAAGCACACTCACAGGTAGAGCAAGCAAAACCACATACAATGGAGCCGGTTTTCTAACACCCCTGATGGAGCAATGGACCATCAAACACAAAGCTACGCTCAGCAGGCTAAATTTATTTTATGGCCCAAATCAAACTGGCTCGTTAAGGGAGACGGCCTTGCAAGACAAAGCAACTCCGATTTATCCTCTATATTTTGGTAGGTTATGATATTGCAATTATTTGCAGTTAACTGTAAATAAGTACCGCTGCATTTATGAGACCAACCTGCGGAAGTTTAGCTTGATCAAAAAGCACTGCATGCATTTCCTAGAGGATTTCTTTCATGCCATAAAATAACACTCGGTTTCTAGTTATTTGTTGCCACTTGTCGTTGAAAGGAATTATATAGCAAGGGTTTGCGCTTTAATTCACAGAGCAATGACCTATGACGGCTGCATAATATTCAAAGCATCGTCTTGAAAATGCTTAAAAGACTGGCTATAAAACTTATCATGATTACAAAAACATCATTCATTATCATTTTGCTTGGATTTAAACTGAAAGCAGGACCTGACATCCCACTTAGGTTTCGGCGACAGTTTCTCACTGGCAAGTCCCTGTTACAATTTCTTCCAATGACTATCCCAACATATTTGGTTTCACCGTTAACAGGTGGCTGCTTTTACAATGCCACGTTGGAAAGGTAATATATGTGGGTAATGAAATAAAAAATCTCATGCAAAAATGCTCGGCATTTTAACAAAGTAACATATATGTGTATCAAAATATGTTTGCGAGTGATTAATATTTTCTGATTTTTCGGTGATTCATATAGTTAACAAAAGGAAATGCAAGATACCTGATTTAATGCTTTAATATTATTGTTTGAAATATCTCTCCGTGCTCTCCATTACCTAAAGCAATGATCAAAACAGCTATTGGATTTGTGTTACCTAAGTTTGATAACCTCGATTTCGACCACAATGGGAAATAACCAAATAAATAATATCTTCATTCTTGGACAATGCGAGACAATCCAATATAGGCATGATCATTTTAAAAGTACAATTAAATATCTATAAAGTTATACAAATGTTTAAAGCTAGCCATGATTTTTGAAGCCGTGAGACCAAACAAGTATGTGGGAGTGCGTTTGTAGCAGCAATTCATGTGTGTATTGAAAACATTTGTAGTATTAATGACAACAAACGCCATTAAAATGTTATGCGTACGGTTCCCCTGAAACAAACATTTTTACATGAACAGAGCAGTAGAGTGTACCTAAATGCTTTGGTTACTTGCAGTTAAATCTGCGATGAACGATCTAAAGTCCAACCGCAACAAATCAATAACATGTTCAAACATGTATCGTTAACACCGATGTAGGTATGCATACGGACGACAAATTCCATATTACTCAAGTGCCCTACGCATGGAGGATACAAGGAAATAAGTGTGTTGTGCAGTTTGATCATTTATTTTCTCCTAATCTTAAATCTGTCCGTCGGGGGATCGATCTCATTACTAGGCACATTACTGTTTAATAGAATGCGAGTAGAACATCAGAGAAAAGCACATTTGTTATTGCAATTTAGAAAATGGCACATATATTCTTGCGTTTTTATTTCTTGCTGTACAAATTTCAAAATAAATAATGAAAGGATCATGCTTAAAAAACAAATTGTTACCGTAGAAATATACTGAATACTGAATACTGAATACTGTATTATAGAGCAAGTAGAAATGGATTCTGTACAACTCTTTCGAGATATGGCGAAAAACGTTATAAAAGTTGTCAACCTTGAATATCATTGTCGTTCTCATGTAATATTTAAAATATTCGACTTACGATATTTCAGGATTCACAAATGTGATGTCATCGTAAGTGTGCAGTCGTTCTCTGAATCGAATAGAGGTGAAATGCAAATCTAACAACGTTTTCAACTGTTGCACAGATGTTGCCTCAATCACATGTTCGGGCAAACTATTCCAAATGTTTACCACTCTCCGTTCGAAGCACAGTGGGTGGGGAACACGTTTCAAATCCGGCACAACAAGTTTGTATCTGTGTCCGCGTGTGCGGCATGGCCCTCGTAAGTGCAGCATTGGCCTTAACATGGGGAACTCACCGAGATGTAGAATTCGGTAGGTCATTTTTTACGCAAACTGTGCAATAGCTTGTGCAGCATGTTGTGCTTCCATTATGCGGTAGGAGAAGACACTTGCAGCTGGTATGAATTTGAGGTGGTGCTAGTGCCCCGGAAGACAAAAATATGCAAAGATCTCCGGAGGTGACAAATAGGTCAAATAATGTTTTCTTATACCCACCCGATTTCCTGAACTTATTGATGTAACGTTAACACACCCAAGCTACTTTTCAAGTGATTACGCCCAGAGTTCTGCAAATCGACGGAATGTCTGCGGCATTGGCATACGACGGCCACGCCCCAAGCACCATTTGCCGTTAAATATGGAAATAGGATTCGGAAAGGAAAACGGAGGCAAAATAAAAATTACGCAGCCGATGCACGTTTTGCGCGTATGTCCTGCGGGAAATTAACTTTGAAAACCACCTAAATCTCTACCTACGTTTCGGCGAATTGTTCAGTTATTTGCCCATCTATTTTCCTACACGCTTTATGTACTTCAAATTTTATTTTTTGATGCATTGTCCATGTGCACAGAGTAAAGTTTGTGAAAATTTTCGTACAGTTTCTCTCGCACAGTGGTTTCCAACACTTTTCTCGGGTTAGAATAGAAACTGAAAAAGTTCGGCTGCCTTCCATCTGTCCACATTTCTCAAGGTTCGGCTTTAAGGTAGATGATAGCAAGTAAGACGGTCAACGCGCAACGCTAAGCGCTCGTTGAAGGCATCCAGATCGGTAGCTAAATAGAGAACGGTCCGTTCAGTCGGTCCACAGAGACCTAGCGTGATGAGGATTCGAATCCCTCTCAGAAACAGCATGTACATATACTCAATCATGTGCATTCACCAATCTTCGAAATGCTCATCACCGGCATGATGCGCGCTTTGTTGTCGTAAGAGAAAACCTTCCTTACCCCTCATGATATCCCGTAAATAGACCGGAATATTTATACGATGATCTCTATATACGCCCACATATGTATACAGTATTTC
The DNA here is from genome assembly GCA_944474145.2 of Dicrocoelium dendriticum. Taxonomy (NCBI): domain Eukaryota; kingdom Metazoa; phylum Platyhelminthes; class Trematoda; order Plagiorchiida; family Dicrocoeliidae; genus Dicrocoelium; species Dicrocoelium dendriticum. Next base: position 1,268,811 of record CALYDF020000004.1, read on the forward strand.
CATAATGTCTTTCAAAGTTGATGCACAATTCACATGCAAACTATCCCGAGTGCCTTTTAACCTGGTTCGCATGAGCTCTTGTATGTGCGCAAGGGATGACGAGCAGACACATTGCAGTAACCTGCATATTAATGCGGGTTCCGGTTACAGATTAACACGACATCCACCCTTGAAGAATCATACAGAGCAAAAGCGATAGTTTAGCATTTGAGGTTCTAAATAGAATAGTAAGAAACCGATTAGCCTATCCAACGTGGATGGCCTGCGACTGCTGCAATATGATTGATAACCCGGCTTAAGGTATTTAACTGGGTCTCTGTGGGTTATAATTGTTAGCAAAGTAGTTTTCACACGTGCCCAATTATTTGCTGATGTAACAATTGCTTCAACTTACTGTGGTTATCACATTCAGGCGGCTTATAAAATTAAGCTATGGATAACAAGCGGCTGTGTTTACATTGGCAGGCAAACAGGCGTTCGTGCTAAGGAAACTGAGGTTCGTTAGTTAAGCGCAGTTTCTTGGATTTCCGAAGCATCGTGGGTATCTCGAACGCTATAATATGTTTCGATACGCAGTTGTCTAACAAACGTGAAGAGCTAAGTGCAAAATTTACTCGGTTTTAGGAAAAGAATAAGATGAGTGGAAAGCTGACTGAGTAACAATAGGCATTGGTTTAACTTACTTCGTCGACATTCGAAACGGCTCTGTTGTTGACGGTGTCGGAATATTGCCTTTGAGCTTGCTAATATGCTCGGGTTCATAATAGTGCAGCATAAAGGGGAGTTGCTAAGACTTAATTTTTTAAACTAATTTTGTCTCCAAGTAATCACTGGAGGATTTTACTGAACAATCGGAGTAATTGCAGTCGTTCTTGATAAGAATGCTGGTACAAACTACTGGCAGTTTTTACTCGTTAATTCGTGTAAAGAAGATGGCAAATCCACGCTGCAGACATGATCACCAGGCATGAATAGCGTATTATAAGGGATAACTTAGATATTAGGCTTCGACGTAACGATAGATGAATACATAATATTCCGTGTTTTCTGCAAAAGACTAACCTGTTGGTTGCCTCTACCTAAATTCGAATCTATATACGTAACAAACGAGGTCTTCAGTAGGAGTTTACCTAAACCGTGTTGCTGTCTCGTGTTTCGCACACTGATCCATCCAATTTGGTTAAATTTGTGCTCAAGCTGTTAATACTAGCTAACAACTAAATTTACATTATAGCAACCCAAAATACGCTTTGCCACCGTGAGTTCACTTAACAATAAGCACTAGCAGCCGGCAGCATATATAACCGTCCGAGTGTGCCGTGGATTACAATGGCCTAATATTATTGGACCGGTAAATTCTGCGTTGATGTAATATAGGCTGCTATTTCACATGATATTCTCGGCAGTCCACTGAATTTTTGGTGCTTTGTTTTCATTCATTAACACATAGTATATACCCAAGGACATAAAAAGTTTACGGCAGTTACGAGGAGTAATTCCTAAGTTATTTGCATCACCTATTTTATGTTACTAAAAAAGCCGAATAGTTTACTCCGCCTGATACTTCAGTGCGTGGCTTGAAATCTTGGAAAATAATTTCCATTTTTTAACATACTAACTGTGATACGTCCAACCAAATACGCCTTCCCTAAGCTCTAAATTTCTATACCTTACACAACATGCTATTCGGTTGTCTTAAGAAATAGATCTGGTAACTTAGCGGAATAATTTGGTTTCCACTAGTCCACACTCCGCCGTCCAATATGCCGCGATGCGCAGCTAGCTGACAATTCACTCTTTATAGAAAACATACATATCGCTCTTGTCTACATCCTGATAAAATGCTAACGGTTGCGACAATATTCTTATAAAAATTGCTATTGGGATTATTGATATTCTTTGAAGTGTACTTCTATACATTTGGTCAATTCACTGTAAGTGTATCAAACTACCCTTTAGTTTGTAAACGATAACAACAGAACAGTATACCTAGGTGACGCCTAATAGTATAATGTTGGACAAAATCCTTCGCAGTTGAACTCACAACTCCGCAAGCAATACCTAAAGATATGCTTCTTATTTTGCAAAACTATACTAAACTCTAAGAATAATTTTAATTTTGAAGGTACAAGCAGCATTATCCAGTTTTCAACAAATGGGTTGTGTGTATATATCGTCCAATTACATGTTATTTCCCGCACAAGTTGAGGAAGAGTTTGAAAATATAATGGACGTTTTCATTAAGTAGGTCTCAGAGTATTTTGCTTAGCAGTCACACGCATAAATCACGATGTTTTATCCTAAAAGTATTCTTCCAAATAAACGCGAAATATTTGTTCGAACCACCAGCGTGTATCAAACATTTCGATAACTAAAAGACTATTGTGCATTTATTTGAGATACCCTTAGTGAATTGATAAATATTGCGCAAATGGAATACGCCAACTTTACTGTGAGCACAATTTTACATTTTTAATGTGAGACACAAAATTATCCATTAAAACATATGCAAATTCTTCACCTCGACTAAATAATTGTTCGCTTTTATGTGTTTTATATTACTGGATTTCACTTTAGAAGAAATGAATATCTTGCTTCGGCAAAAATGTTTATGTGATGAGAAGTATTAATCCTTGTATGAAAAAATTTCATTTATTGATAACAATAAATGAATAAAAACCTAATTAGGTTCAACACATAAATGTTTTTTGGTAATTCTATCAGATGTGCTATTCACGCGGTCATATATTTTATTAGGCATATGAAATGCAGCAACGTTTCTTCAATGCCTATATAAAATGGTTTGAATTACGCTAAACCCCTGTCGAAAATTGGATGCGCTGATCAGATAATTTTAGAGTTGTGTTGTCAAAATTTCATAATATCGACCTCTATTTTACTAAGAACTTCGTCCACAATGGGGAATAAATAAACACATAATTTCCTTGTCCTTGAACAAATCAAGACATGCTTCTATAGTCATGATCATTGTAAAGGTACAATTACAATTATATGTCTGTGAATGAATTTTGAGTGGTTCAAGTGAGCCACGAACAATAAAGCTGTGAGATCACTCATGTATGTGGGAGTGCATGTGTTGCTGTTATTTGAGTTTGAAAATGTTCGGCTGCATATTTAATTTATCATTTAGATTTAATGAAAATGGATGATTGAGGTCCGTTTTGGAATGTGGTCGGCTAGGTAACAATGAGACCATGGCCATAGTTGGTGACGATTCCATCCGATTCGTTGCATTATTATCAAATTTAAAGTGTTGGCCTGTTAAACGGACAGGGATTGTTAAGCGAAAACAAACACGTCCTGTGGCACTTTAGGAAAAGGGTGCAAGATCGGAGTGGACAAGCATCACGAAGCTGTTGCAAAAGGAAAGTCCTATTTGCGTTATGGTTTCGGAAGACTTTGATGGCTAACAAGACATAAGTGAGTGCTTGGTCGCTTGACAGTCATCATCAAACGTTCTTTCGTACTGGATGGTTTTAGATTTGTTACTGTAGTCAGTTATTTTAGCGTTTAGTTGTAGGCTGTCCAGGGCTGCTCCAATCCCCTGAGTATGTGTACATAGATTCCGTTGATCCGTGCTATTTGATCGGGTATGAGTTAAGTTTTGGAGATCAGGTATGCTTCCAGTTTGCCTTGATATGTTACTTTGCTTCAACATCCATTGGCTATGCGGAGTTTCTTGGTAAATCATGAAGTTGACCAAAGACAACTTGGAAGTAAAGAGAGGAAGCGGGCAGCAGAGAAAACCAAGGATATATGCGACACCAAGCAGTGTGAACGTTAAAGTCATATTTTTCAAGTCGTAGAAATTAGTAAAGCGCCTCCAAGGAAGAATATTGTGCATATTGTGATTAGCTACCATATAGTAAAAGTATGAGTGTATAGGTTGCTTTAAGACTTAATGTAATAATGAGATAGTAAATGTGGACAAACATAAAAGAAAAAGACATGTGTTTGGGGTATGGAATATCTTTAGACGGAACTTAGCGAGGCGGGTGAATGTAGATGCCGCAGACCCCATGAAGTGATGTGTGGAGCGTTTCAGGTTACAGGTGAAAGTAGAATGGTGTGATGTAAAACAGGTAAACTGCCACTTCAAGCTGGCGGCACTAAATTATAACTAAGGATACCGTTGGTACCCAAAGTCAGAAAGCACATTTTGAGTAGGAGAGCAAACAGTGTTATGGTCAAATATGGTGTCAAAAATCCAGGGATACTGACGCGTTTATATGTGAATAGTCTCAGGCAGACAAGAGGTATAACAAGCATTTCATAAGGGAATAATCCAAGGTGGCATGCAGTGCTTTCTTTGTTACCGTAAGGTAGGATTAAGAAAGGGTATGACTTAAGGTATCCCTAGATAAAAGAATGTAGGACGCAGGAGAAGAGTGAGAATGTAGATTAGTTAGTTAGCAAACGCAAGCGTTGTGGTGGGTCCAACGTTTAACAGGCTTTTAGACATCTACCATCTTACGTCGGTCATTAATGAAGAGATTGGCTGCATACAACAGGAGGCAAAGTAGACAGGTTAACTACAATAATCCAGGTAAGATTCGAGTTGGATAATTGGATCAAAATATAAGCGCAATTTGAGATTACATTGGGAACATCGTAAACGGAGGAATAAATCTAATTAAAAGAAGCGTAATGGCGCCGATTTAAGTGTTAACTATGAACGACTATACCTCATTTACTGGGTTGCTGTCAGCAAGAGGCGAATAAGCGTGGATGATTTTGGGCTTTGCAGAGGTCGTCGTACGGTATGTGCATACTTTGTGAGGCACATAATGTTGAAAGTGAAATCAGCATAGATAGTTAGTAATTCGGATATGTAGTTGTAAAATTAAGCGAAAGCATATGCTTCGTGCTTTCATAAAAAGCACAGTTTACCACTTAGATTAAAGGAGTGGTTCCTTTTCTGCTGCAGACGACAAGCATGTTTGCGTGATTCAAATATTAAGGAAAGCGATGCTGTCTATTTGCTTAAGCTTCGATTGACTGCTGCCAAATTCCTAAGGTCCCACATCTATCGTCGTAACCGAATAAAAGGGAATGACTTATTCTTAGTGGATATTAGAACCGCAGAATATGACGCTGCTGTTGCTATACATAAATTTCTCATTCCAAGTGGGTTTGTGTACCGGCATGTAGAATTCAAAGGGCAATACGTACCGACGCTTTGCTTGGAAAGCTGTAGTTTCTATCTGCTACTTAGGGCATCCTCGCTTATTTAAAATTAGCTTAGTACAACCGGTATCACGCTGAATATTAGCGAATAGGTTTAGTGTTTCACATGGCTGCTCGCGCATAAGAATTACCAGTGCTACAAAAATATCCGTGGCTATGAGCTCATCTCTTGGAAAATGCCACACGCAGATGGATTTATGCCAAATAATGCGTTAGTACGTTTAGCTTGCAGTGAAGAAACATCACTTCAATTCTTTCAGACGCAACCTGTTCGTAGCCGTACGAAAAGTGTAAGTTAAGCGGTTCAGGTATGTTAGGCAAATGTCAGATAAGCGTACCAACAGATAATTTAGCTTACTTGTAAAAGGATCCTCTCATCTGCGCAGACAACGGCTATAACTTTTCCATATCGGACAATGATACACAAGCACAAAAGATGTCATGAAGGCATATAACTGGATTGCTTTCGAAGAGCAGTTGTATAAAAGAACGCTGGCACCATATATGTCAGAATAAGTAGCTTTTTGGAAAGATGCGCCACATACCACTGTTATGGTGCAGCTCTCATAGAGAATTATTAGCCAAGCTGCTGTTAACAATTGGCTATAGAAAAATAGAGACTTCTCCTTCAAAATCAAGGCATTTAACGCCCTTTTTATCCTCGATATTAGGAATTAGCTATATTTCAAAAAATGTAAGATCTTGAGGTACTAAATTAAGAGAACTCAGATGGATGTATGGTGAATTGAAAGTCAGAGCAATCACCCTCGCTTGAGTTATTTGAACTTATCATTATCTATATGTATCACCGAGGTCATTAAGGCTACACCCACATAGACACGTAGCAAAGACGGAGCATTGAAATATTCCATTCCACGAAATGCTAATACACCAAAAGAAATCTCAATGCAACTTGAGAACATAATTGTCATCCGAGCTGTAAAAATTCAACAGATCTAGTGAATCGAGGTCGGCTATGAAGAGCGGCCAATATCCAAATATTTGGAAGCGCAGGGCACTGTTCCAAGGTAATCTACAAGGTGATTTTCCAAATGTTAACAACGAATGTCCTATCTGCCAAGCATATGTCGCCTCTAGGTCAGAAAAGTAATAAGATAGACGGATGCTTGACGAACACAGGCTGAGTTCCTACATTTGAAGTCCTGTCAAACTTGAATACTTGAGTAACGACGTTCTGCACTCCATAGACTTAAGCAAAGCAGTGGCCATTATATTTCTAGATATGAAATTGGCATGTGATCAGGTTGCATACAAAGGATTACTCACGATATGACGTATTTTGCACCTCAGCTAATCTGCTGTCTTATTCATACCTTTTTAACCAAACCTGGTTTTAACTTTATGGCACTACCAGGAAAAGTTTTTCTGTAAATTTAAATGTATCTCAGGAAATTATTCTTGCTTCGTTGACATTTTACTTCGATAAATTTTGATTTTTAATGTTTCATCCACGGCACATTTTTTGTGTTCGCTGAAGATGTAAACGTGTCTTTCTCACTTGAACTCCCCCAACCTGCAAAACAACATTTTTCTCATTCTTAGTTGCTTCTTAACACCTAAATGTTCCAGAACAAGGTCCAACATTCGCTACTACAGTTGTACCGTTCCAAACATCCTGCTTAAAATTAACCTTACGTATTTAGAAACCTGCTCTGCCGTTCTTGTTCTCGGTCTGCACTGTACCAGTCTGCTAAGTTCCGCCGAGCTAATGAGCAAAATATTACTCCGCTTTTAGACACATCTTCAAAGCAATAAGCCCATCAGGTTCTCGACTCACTATATTCAAACCATGTGCCCGACCCATTCCGGAATATGTATTACAGTCATGGTAACGCACGCAGTTTTGGTAGTATTATACACAAAAATTACAGCACTCGTTTACTAACCCAACACTAAGCTTTAATGCGCGCAGCTACCAAAACCGGTATAAGCAGCTATACTTTTACTTACATATGATTGGACCTTTACCTTGATCAATGCTATATAGATAACTCAATAAATAAATGGTATATTCTCGGTAAAAGGAGACACTCTGAAGGCGCGATCTAATACACAAAAGGCTAAGTTTCTTTGAAATAGTAAATATTTTCGTTTTAATTAACGCTGTAAACGGAAAATATAGCCCATACGAGTGAGCGTTTGCTCAGGTAGTAGTCCGGCCAAGGAACACAATGTCGCTGGGGCGCGTAAAAATCAATCCTGACTGTCGTCTCGATATACATGTTAGGCGAGAATTCGCCATGTAATATTCAATGGGCACAGGAGCGAAAACAAGCTTTTGGTGCAATCAAATTTCATTAAAAATCGGAATGATCTGTGTTCCATCAAAGCATTCTGCATAGTAAGGTCAGTCGCACAGATGTAATGTGGAAGTCTGCTGAATGCGTTAGTGTGAAATGTTCGGCTGTGAACTTTTAAAGTGGCCAGATACATTGACTGCGTTACAGTGTTGTTAAGCGGATATTTGGGGCTATTAAAGGGAGAAGGCATGCCAGGCGAATACCCATGACGTCCTAGAATACTGCCGTAGCATCCGTTGAACAGTAGTGCTAGCAGGCGTTGCATCTTACAGACCGATTTTGCAATTTAGCATTCGCAGTCGCTGGACGGCCAAATTATTTTGTTGTTTGACGGATTGGCTTGGTACTCATCTGGCAGTAGTCGTTGAAGTAGGTCACTGATGCAGATGCGTCCTCCCGTAAAATGATAAATGGTGCTGGCGAGTAAAATCAATGTTAAGAGAAGCCTGCTTCTTTTGTTACTACTTGTCCGGTTCGCAGAACGTATCCATATATCCGCGTTGGACTTGTCAAGAAGAATGTGAGTACAATTGTTCCTTGGGTCTGAATAGGTCCGTACAGTATAATTGGATAGCATATAGACACAACCAACTCCATAAACAATCGGCTAATGAGTTTTACTTTCAAAACTCACGGTCTACTTAGATTGAAGTAACCTTTGGCAAACCCAAGAAGACTCTCTCCAGGTACTGATAGCTGAGTTGGGCGTGAAACCGCGAGGGATTTTGATAAACATTTCACTGTTAGGTGTTCCATAGGTGTAAGTTTCTGTTGCTATCGTATGCTAACCAAATAGTAATTTACTTCATTTAGAGTAAAGTGACCAAAACTATTGAAGTACACTTCAAAAAAATCAATATTCCAATAGACATTTTTGTAAGAAAGCCATCACAATAAAATAAAAATAGTATCTTCTGGCTTTAAATTCAATAGAAATAGCGTCTAGGGAGAGGAAGCTCACTACTCGCTGGCCAACAATATCAGTGGCAGTGGTAGACAGGTGGTGCTATGTTCCAGTTAGTTTGGAAATTGTGTAGTACAGTCAAAGTCCCCATGGCACAGTGGCCAAACTGCTGGCTAATTGGCATCTGTCTCTAGCGGTCATGGGATAGATTCTCCTTAAAGGACCGAGGAAATGCGCGCCACTGACAACCCTCGTTAGGAGGAAGCCCTTCTGGCGTTTTTCCCGACTACGATATGTATATAGCCTGAGAATTATTGGGACGAAGGTCTTATAAGAGTTTTACCTAAAATCCCGCTACACTTGATTTTTATGAAATTACGTAGCCTTTTCTATTTTCAAATGCTATATATATAGTATCTATTGACAGGATGTCACCACCTCGCGGGCTAACCACTGTCATTGACCTTAATACATTGTTGTTGTTATGTCATGCTTAGATTGCAAAATATTTAGTCTAGTCAGCGTCCCCCATGGCTCAGTGGCTAAACTACTGGTTTGTTGGTATCTGCCTCCAGCGGTCACGGGTTCGATCCTCCTTTTAGGAGCGAGTGAATGCGCGCAACTGATTAGCCAAATTAGAGCGAAACGCGAATGCCGCTTTCCAGACTACGCTCTGCTCTTTATCTTGTGAACAATAGGGATGATAGACTTATCAGAATTATAACGAAAATCCTGCTACGCGTGAGTATTATAAAAACGTAATAGCCACTTCTAGTTTCGAAGGCTATAGATATATCGTCTAGTGAGAGGAGACAATCATCCCGGAGGCTAACTACTGGCAGTGACGGTGGTAGAACTATGGTGCAATATCCAATTTCCGTTTCGCAGCCGGAGTCCCCATGGCTCAGCGGCTTCATCTGCTGCCTTGTTGGCATCTGCCTCTAGCAGTCACGGGTTCGATCTTCTTTAGAGGACCGAAGGAATGCGCACCATCGATGAGCCCTAATAGGTCAAAATGTCTCTGGCGATTTTCCGGACGAGGCTCTGCTATGTAGCTTGTGTTAAATCACCAATGACTTCCCACCAGAATTTTAACTATTTTGAGTAAATATAACTATAATGTTTTTGTGAGTATGATTAACCAAAATAACCTTACCATTTTTGAATTGCTATCCATATAGCTTGTATGCGAGATCTTTCTCACCTGGCAAGCTGACCACTGCTATTGACCGTAACAGATATGTGAGGCTATATCCCAGTTGTTTCGCAAATTATGTAGATTAGTGAACGTGCCCCATGGCTCATTGGCTTTGGTTGCTGGCGAGTTGGCATCTGGCTCTAGCGGTCATATGGTGAAGGCTCTTTAGAAGACCGGGTGAATGCGCGCCTCTGACGAGCCCCGTTGGGGCGAAACGCGTTTGTCGATTTTCTGGACTAGGCTCCGCTCTGTAGCTTGTGCACTATTTGTAAGAATGCCTTATCAAATTTATATATAAGTTTTTGCTTCTCGTGAGTAATATGTAATAATATTTATTTAATTGTATTTCATCATATTGCCTTAAACTGGTACTGCTTGCAAATGCAGATAACGCTTTGGTTTTACTACAATATTCCGCGGATGCTGCTGGAGCTAATCCTACATCGATATGCCTTGGGGAATTTGTTTAATTACCGTGGCAATATATACGTCAGCCAAAATCCCGTCTTCTTCATGGAATGTGACTTTACTTCACATCATAATAAGACAACGCCACAAGTCATTGGATCTACATTGCATTTTATTATATATTAAGCGAAACGTGGTGTTTAAGGTTTATTTAATGCAAAGGTTGCACCTGCTATTTTGTCTACGAGAAATGGCTAGGCGGTCAAGAACAACAAACTATTTAATGTATTTCACTTACCTGTAATTACAACTGTACTGTGTCAGTAATGTTTAATTAGAATGTTCTTATTTGAGCGTAAGATGAACGTAGGATATCAATCATAATTCTAAGAACGGAAGCTCCCATTGTTCTTGAAATTTACAATCTAGGGAAAGTTACATTTTACCCGTACTACTTTGGGCAATGAGTTTCATATAACATGCATTTCAAATAGTACTACGACATAAAATTGGCAACGGTTCCTAAAGATATTGAACACAAGTTCAATGAATGCTTAATAGCATACGAGTATAAATTTGGCTTTTGATACCTTTCCTACCATGTGCACGTAAATATTGATAACAATTGCAGGAAACCGCCTTCATAATTTGTGCCATCATAGGCGAATTATCGGCACATCAGCTGCGTGTAATGCGTATGTCAGTAAAACATTCATTACATATAAAGTTTCTTCATGTCATCGCTATGTCACCTAAATACACAGCTGCGTTTATTATCACTAATTTGCCATCGCGTTTGGTTTCCGCAAACAATAAAGTCAAAAGTCAGACTTTCGTAATCTGACAATACTGTAAGGGCATACAAATCCCTTACTATTTTAAGTAATTTGTACCAATCGCAAATTGCAGTGCCAACGTAAGGATACATTTAGCAGTGTTGACAACTGCGAAATCGATGTCATGAAGAAGAACAAAAGGTTAGCTTTTACATTATTTCGCAGTTGGCTAATTGCGCAATGTGTAATACCAGCGGATTCAAGAGATAATCTGAGTTAGCATGGATTGACTACTCAATTTGTAAGAACTCTTAGGTATTCTTATGTACTCTGATGATACTCTTAATCTTAGGTACTGTTACATATTAGAACGTTCCAAGATTACATCGGCCACCTTTTGGTGCATTACATTCCTAGCCTTGACCCATCTACACATCGACTAATGGTCAACATAACTGAGAATAAAATTAACACACTGTACCGACCACCAACCACAATACGTTTAGCACGATAATACATGCCTCCGCCCAGGCATTCCCAAAGACCGAGGTAACTATTAAAAATGATCTATACTCCTTTGTACCACAACACAACACAATATGAATTCTTAAGTTTTCTTTGCGCTAAGCCTGCACTATTCTTTCGTCACATCCTTACACTTGCAACAAGCTAGTATGGGTTGATTGACAAACACATTTTTTAAATTAATAACCTTATTTTACTTGCCAACGGATTTGCTATTAAGATGTTCACTTTATATTTTGCAGTGTTTGATATTAATAAGCTTTATCGCGCTTAAAGCGGACGGGTACTAATGGGCCGATTGCCGTTGGGACTGTCAGAACGCGCGAAGATAATGGGCAGGTTGCAGCTGCGTATCAGGCGCCTGCAAATGGTTGCAACTATTCAGACGGTGTAATAGAAGATGTAACCAGCGTCATCTGGTGCGTGAAAGATAAGGCACCCCAAACAGTTGTTTAAATGCCATTTTAAGTCAGACAATTGCTACCAATTTGCTTTTCGGCTTCTTTTTGCACACAGGCTCTAAAAGTTTTTTTGCACTAAAATACAACGCTCCAGCGCTTCGGGAGATTAATGGCTTCTTTGCAATGCTCTGTTACTACGCAAATGTAGTTCACAAACATTCCACATTCTGCTGGACAAAATCTCTACTGCCTCTTCCCACCACAAAATATGTTGTACGAACGGCAGTTTTACCCTGAAAATAAAATGCTAATAGCATAACCGTTACAGCAGTATTAAAGTGCAGAGCACAAAATTCTTTTAACGTGAAATAGTAATCAAAAGCAGCACGGTACTGCAATGTGAATATTACGTCGCTTGATTAATGGAACCTCATGCATGATAGTTTAACTATGCGTAGGCCATAAATGATAAAGCATGACTGCTTGCGCTTTCTCCTCTTACTGACTGAGAATGTTTCTACAGCGGAAGCGTTCAACTGCGTCTGACATTTTAAGCGTTCAATCAGGAACGAACTTAAGCATCTTGTATATTTGCTATAGAAGGAGGCACACTGGCAAGTGCATGAAGAAATACTGACAAAAAAGCATAACTCCACTAAGATATTAAAAGCAGATGCGTGATAATGGTGGAACCAAGTATGTTGGGATACTTAGTAAAATAAACTTGTAAAAAACGCTTGCAGGCGAGGAAACGGTACCCATCACTAAGTGAGAAATCAGGTCGTGATTTTCGGTTTAAATGCAAGCAAATAAAAGATGAATGACATACTTGTAATTATTAAAAGTGCTGAACCCAGAGGTTTTAGCGCGTGCAAGGCAAAGCGTTGCGAATTCTCCCATCTTGCAGCAGCGTTATCTCCGCGCAGGCTATATTAAAGCGCAGCTGTTAGTTCCTTAGGTTCTCATAATGATGAGTAGCAACAAATTGCTAGGAACTGAGAGGCATTTCTTGGCGTGAAATAAATCCTATAGGGTATAAAAGCAATGCTTAATTTAAAAAAGTCGAATTTTATTGCAATATTGAAAAGATATTATAGCGATTCTGAGCTTATCTATAATCTTCATTAACTAATATCACTAAATTTAAAATATTATGTATTATATAAGAAAAATTAAGTCACTCATATTTACTACATTACATCTAGATAGGCATACTTCATACACCCTAACATTAGCTTTATTATTTCCTTTTACTAACTTAAACCCTTATGTTTCCCGGACTAGCCTATCACCGTCTAAACATACGACCCCCCCGCCAAACACCACCACACACCCAATAACCACAAAAAAACCATCTCAGAAAGCGCGATCCAGGACATTCAAGGACCTCGGACAGCTAACATTAGCACCGTAGGGAATTAAAGATGAGCGTGAACGAACCGTACACAGCAAAAGCTCGAGGTGCCATATGCCTTTATATCAGCCACTGCTGCGCAGTCAGAATTACCTCGCCGTCTTGGGCCGAGTTTTTATAGCTGCATGTCATGGACACCTCGATTTTCGGCAGCGTCGAAACATGGGAAATTAACGCGCATGTATCATTTGACTAGATAGATAATTCAGAGAGATTATGGAATGCGAAGCGTATACGACATTGTAGCGGGGAATAAACGAGTGAGAAATGTCGTGCTGAGGGAGTATCTCTCTCTCATCTCTCAGCGGGGTGTTGCGGTGGAATAGTAGAGTTCGGTATGAGCATGATAATTGTATTATCACGCACTACTAGCTCCGTTGGACTGGACATCTGGGACCTATACCACGCAAAGCTAAAAACCAGACCTCGCGCGAAGTCTACTTGTTTCCGAGTCTAGTATGCGGTTGGGAAGAGGCGAGCGGCGCGGATCACTAAGGATGATGCGTGGGTTCTGAGTTTGCGATTGCCCGCCATTAATAAATCCGAACCAGCATTCGCTTCGTCAGATGTTGGAGTAGAGGGGGATCTCCACAGACTTTCGGATCATACGAGGGGGGTTGGTCATAATACAGGTGAACTAACAAAGCACGGGGGCATAAACAACTATGGCTGACGTTGGCTCCGCAGCACGCGTTACTAGTTGGCGAGGGGTGGTGAGTGTGTAGTCAGTGGGCTAACTTAAACTATCAGGGTTAAGCACAAATAATATATAGTTAGCACACAGATAGGTCATTAATTTTCATTTTTATTTTGTCGAAGAACATAAGGAGTTGCTATAAGGTTAGTGTGGCAACTAGACAGTTTAGAGGCTCAACGACTGAGGAGGAAATCTGGTTTTACCTTTCTTATTGGATTGTCAGGTATTAGCACGAACATATACTAAGAGGAGGTGTTCTTTCACTACGACTCTTAAGGTTGGTGGTGTACATGGCTAGGTTAGATATTGCCTTGTTAATGTGGGTTGCCCAATAATAACTACAAGGAAGTCTAAAACGTTATTATGTTGTTCTGTGGATAAATGAGAAATAGGTAATGCTAAGGAAGACGTGAAGTATATGGTGGGGTATTGTTAGTAATGTGATGAGGGGATAGCGTTATGTGTACCCGCTAACTAGCTATCCGTATACAGCGTCTCCTCAGTTTAGCTTCTGATGTGTTAGTATTCTGATGAGTCGTACCCGTGACGTTCACCGCTGCATTACATATCCTCTCCCAGGATATTCTAGGGTGCATCGAGCAAACTAGCACTCTGTTCTCTGTGGTCTATCAGTTCGTGATCACTTTCGGATCATCTAGAAGCTCATAGGCTGACAGTCATGGAAGATACACATTTCGCTGGCTATAGGTATAGTTATTGCGTTGATGCCTTAGTGTGGGATAGCGCGTATTGACTCGTTTCACATCTCTAATCACTAGCACACGGCACACTTTACAGATAGGTTGATAATTGATGAGAGAGGGCTGGCATAGCCGAGAGGCATAACATATTATATATGGATCGATCTTCGCTATATGCTTTCGTACACTTATTTAACATCACGAAGGTATAAGGAGATGCGTGAGCTCATTTCCTGGAGTGGATATACAGCCGGGGGGGGGCAGCGCGTAGGTGCTATATGAGGACATACAGAGAGAGTCTGATTGAGAGCGGCGCAGAGTATTAGTGCGCTATACCTGTTGCATTGAGTGACAATCTCTGTAGGTACACTGATAGTATTGACACGTTATCAGTTCGGGCGCACACAGTGTGATGTCACATCCTCATTTAGGGACACGACAGTTGAACGCGTTGTAAGGAACTCAGTCACATACAACATCACACACGAGATCATTCTCCGAGCAGGCACTATACACGCACGCGCAACAAGTAAGAGTCTGTGCAGACTCAATCCCCAGAGTGGTTGGGAGAGTCTATGAGGTTTCTCGGCGAGGAGGAAGGCAGAGGTGCAGTGCGTGTGGAACAGAACTGGGTGGACGACAAACTCTGTGTGTGATTTCTCAGATCGGGATATGATGGTTGCGATGATGGCGGGCACTCACACTCCATATCAGGTTGGAGTTACGCGAGCTCCTCGTGGCGAAGGATAGTCACTCTTCGTCTAAATAGGACTCTAGCAGTTATGCGGATAGTGTGTCACCTTCTGGCTTTGAGGGCTATGCTGAGCCACTCTAAATACAACGCGATACAGAGCAGTATTAACATTGCACACACGATCTCGTCGACGAGCTGCGTGGTGTCACCCATACGCGGTGCGTACTGGGGGGGGAACACTGACCAGGCTATATATAGAGTGGGACAAAAGCGAGAGACTCCGTCTGTGCATATGGATAGTGAACGCGTCTTTCACAGGATGGGGATGCAAGGCTGATGCGTCGCTCTTCACGTAGTAGTGGCACTTTGATTAGGTACACAGTCACAGATATCGATTTTCAGTTGCGAGTGGCACTACGTCTTCATCTACTGTATATACAAACTGGCAGCTATCACATTGCTTTGATGTCTACATGGGATGAACTTGTCTCTTGGTGGCGTGACTCTCTTATTTATATCTTCAAGAGTTTGCGTACACACCGGAGTATAGTTACAGTGAGCAGAACCTACATAAAGTGACAGGGGAGTGATGCGATATTATCTCAGAGCTCTTCGTCCTGGAGTTTATAGTCTACAGACGCTTCAAGAGATGACATACCAGTGAACAATGAACTAACTATCAATGAGGTAACAGGACTACTCGGGATCTAAACACAGGTGGAGTACAGTGTAGTCAGTGGCATACATTAGGGGACATAGTTATGGGACTGACTGAGTATCACAACCAAACTGAGCGAGGAGGTCTGGATCATGTCACTACTGCTGTATGGGTTACATTTGAGTAGAGCGCTGGCGCGGGACACAATGGAACACATAAGTTAAAGGGCTCTAGGCCGTCAGAGGAGTGTGGGGAGATGGTCCGTCTGTTGGGCTGGTGGTAGTCTACTAGACAGACTCTTATCCGTTACTGGGGATGAGGAGGGAGGAGGTCATTATACATCTAAAGTGTGGGCGGTCTAATATAGTGAGGGTGTTGGTTGGTTTGATCAGTTATATTGCGTCAGCGGCACACATTCACATGAACTGTGTAGATCAGCACATTTGCGATGATCCTCTCGGACTCTCTAGACGGTTAAGATGAGCTGGAGAGAGATCTACTGTGTTAAACAGTGCCATCTCAGGAGTCTATCTCTCATATGTCGTCTGTAAAACATGTGACGACGCTCTTAGAGCTACACATGAGGAGTGGGACGAGTCTGACTGAGGAATATAGGGCTAGGGCACGCGTAGTGGGCCGAGAGCTCAAGCGGCTGACGAGACAGTCTCTTAGTACACTACTATATATGAAGTTGAGGCGTTAGGTGCGGTGTGTTATGGGTACAGATCAAGCGTTTATCATCGAGTCGGTACATGGAAGAGAGTCTATTATTGAGAGGGGAGATAGAGCACGTGGAGTGAATGATGATGCTACTAGAGTTAGATGGAGAAGACTCTGTATGGAGAGGTTAATATGGAGCAGATTCAGATGACTAATATAACGTGGAATGTGACAATAGGAGGGGGGGCGGTGGAGAGACCTATTATACAGTTTAGGAGACAAGGCATCATCGAATCTGGGATATCACGAGAGTAATAAGACGAGAGTTGATGTGACGTGGGTAGAGGGGACCATGAGGGCATATAGAACAAGACACATGAGGCATTGAGTGTGGATGAGTTCAAACGACAACACATATTGACTGTATGTCACTTAGACTGCTAACAACTAATGAATAAGGCAACATCACTCAGACGTGACAGATTCAATGGTGAGTGAGGAGGTAAATAGTAACTCGGAGCTTGGGGAACGATCTGGACAAGGGAGCGGATATATTTGAGATGAGGTGACTTGTCAAACGTCGCCGAGAGCTAGTAGTGGGATCAGAACAGAGGTTAGAACAATGAGACACCTGGTGAGTAGACACTGGGTAGATGTAGTAGAACACTAAAGGGAGTACAATAATAGGACAAGTATTACAGGGTTGTTACTATTGGTGGTTGTCAACATGGACATATTGTATGGATAGTTAGGAGATTCAGGACTCGGATTGTGACAACATGAGTTTGAAGTGAGGAGATAAATGGGCAGAGTGACATCAGAGAGATGAGGTGTTATGATGAGGGCAGATACAGTACTGAGGATATGGATGTATCAGGATCAGATTGTGGATGGGTGCGAGCAGGTATAGTGACAGAGCGGTCTATGTGTAGGGTGTTCGACAGAAGAGTCGAGAGTGTATGATTTTGTAATGCGTGTCGACAGATCATGGGTCAGTAATCTGATTGAATGCTGCACCTCATTTCGATTACGTATCTTTACAAGAGGTCACATGGTTGTGAGAGAGTTAGGCTGCGTCATGTTCTCAGAGAGTCTTATATGGAGCCAGATGGTGATGAATCGTAGAGCTGAGGTTACGGACAGAGTCACTAGCTGGAGGCGAAGAATACTAGAGCGATGGATGGCATTATAAAGAGTATCGGTAGTGAGATGGGGAGTACCAGGGAGTGGATGTTGGATCGGATAGAGGAGTGCTACATATGGGTTGTGGGAGTGTCATGATCTCGTGTGAGGTAGAGTGTACACATTGGGAGAGGTTACATCTGATAGTGATCTAGGCGGGGAGAGGGAGATGCTATGTATATTGTGGTGTGACAGACACAGTCTGGGTCTTATGACGGCGCATAGCTAGTGTATTTGATATAAACATGACCTTGCGGTAGAGGACTGAGCCGCACGGTAAGATGTACATAGAGTACAGTAAGGTGTCATTCCGAGAGGAGGTAGGGGAGAACTAGGTCCTAAGATTACATTAACAGCGAGCTCTATAGACAGACAGTATGGGGGGGTGATGTGACTGTACACAGACAGCTTTGAGTCATTATTGATATCTGGTATATCTCCTTGTGGTGAGGTGTGTGTCAGAGCAACAGTCACGATGATGTCTTTAACCTACATACGAGAGGCGACATGAGTGCACAGACCATGATCGAAGCACTGATATATCTATATCAGTCTACTATTGGATAAGATACTTATGAGAAGAGGGAGATTGGATGTCAACTAGAGGACACAAGTCAGTACAAATTCATAGTCTCGGTATCTAGTGTGTTAGAGTTCTGCTGTAGGTTATATAGTTGGGATGTGTAGCGCACAAGGCGACAGCGGGGGGTTTGGGTGATAGGAGCAAGAGAGAGATGATAGCGATCTGCTCGATATCATGGTTGGGGGGACATCAGGAGCATTATTCATGGAGTAGCTCTCTAGTGGGGGGTATGGTGCTTGCGAGCGACCAGTGATTATTGGGAGTTCGATCTCAAGAACACTCAATGAAGCATTATATGCCTCGGTGTGAAGATAATCAGAGGAGAAGTCATATTGGACTAGACACGGATCGTATGGGTGTTGGCGCGTGAGAGTGTAGATGTAGAGATCTGAGGATCTTTAGACACGACGCCCGAGTACGGTCGCATACTCTCAGTTCAGTAGGTGCTTATAGAGGGTCTGTAGCTTCATTTATATAATGGATTATGTGACTGAATATCGCTATGGCTCAGTGCGAGCGAGATGTAGATATATTTAGATAACACGCGAGGACACACATGGGAGTGCATGGGAAGACATATTATACATACACGCTGGCCTAGAGACACTGCGATTACATGCAGGTCGCGTGAGGTGGGGAATCCAATCAGTGTGTGAGCTAGCCGAACATTGGAGCGTATGGTCATCTATACATGACGAGGTCAAGTGTTGCATGGGAGTAGGGTGATGAGTAGTGATATTAGCTGCCACAGGGATGAGGGTCCAAATATACTAGGATTGTGAATGGAACAACTAGGTAGATGTATTAGTGATACGCATAATGATTTATCTTGGTGTAGAGCGAGACATGTTGAGGCATGCCTTGGGGTGATGTTGTCAGTGGACACATCGGTCAGATAGTAGGGCGTGGATTCCACTAGGAACAGATTAGGAGGACGGTGGAGATCGCTGTGGATTTATATAACTTAGTTCAGTAATGGAGATACAACATAGAGATTTGCGGAGGATTTCTGGGGGGGCTAGAGTGCGAGTGCATGCTGGCAAGTCAAACAGGGACACACTGAGGGAGGGGATTAAGCCGGTGTCTGCTATATAGAGCGAGAGTTGGGTGGTGCGGTCTACCCGGTTAGTGAGGACATAGGGGGGGACAATGTGTCTGTGACAGCATTTGCAGGGACACAGGATTATCTGGTGGTGACTGCTGTACAGAAGATCTATTAGGAAGTTTTGTTTAGACTGTACAATATGTTCTCAATGAAAACCTTATCCGGAGTATTTTGTAGTGAGTCATTGTGCGATAACGTTTAGAATCTGTTCGGTAACCGCATTCTTGTCTGGACTGAGGATATTACGCTTCCACATTGTGAGGACTGATTTCAACGAGAAACAAGAAAAAATGCACAATGAATTTATACGGGTTAAGAAGCGTTGTTTTACAAGTCCCCCGGGATAGTTGGTGGGGATATCAACCTAATAATAACGATTATAAGGATAGTAACATAGTTAATACTTTAAATATGAAAATAAGGAGTTAACTTTTGCTTCATTGTAGTCCTGCGATCTTCTTAGATTCACAGCACCCACAGTTAACAATAAATAATTCCATGGCAAACTCCACGTTTAGGATGGAGACGTAGTGTTACGTAACAAAGTGTAAGTAGATGAGTGCATCGTCCAACCGTCTTTTAAATATTGTTAGTGTTGGTGCAGAGACGACTGATTCTGGGAGAGCATTCCACGGGTGACAGACACGGATGGAAAAGAAATTTCTGCGTCCCTCCAGACGACTGTATTTTTCTGTGAGTATTATTGAGTGGCCCCTCAGGTTTGTATTGCAGCTGAGTTGCAGTAAAGGGTGGCACACATGATGTGGGCCTTGCAGAATCAAGTATGCCATAAGCAGGTCGCCTCGTAGTCTGCGATAGCTTCCACTGAACAATCCCAGTCGTTTCAGCATCTTCTGGTAGGAAAGATTGCGCATTCCAATTACGTTCTTGGATGCCCGGAGTTGTGGCTGCACCAGTGCCTTAAGGTCGTGTTTCAGCCATGGATGCCAGGTTGGAATTGCATATTCAACATGGGGGCGAACATACGCACTAAGCGTTTGTCGAAATATGGAGCTGTTTATTTGTCCAAACGCCCGCCTCAACAGCCCGACCTGTTAGTTCCCGGTCTTTGAGGCCTTTTTGGATCGCCTGGAGCAACCCAAATCATCTTGGACCAGGACACCCAAGTCACGTTCGAGAGTAGACGGTTGTAGTACATTTATTCTGAGTCGGTATGAGTAGCTGCTCTGATGTCGGATGAAAAGCACCTTGCATTTACTGACATTGAACTGCAGTAAGTTTTGGGTCGGCCATTGATACACTGTATCTACGTCACTCTGAAGCATAGGTTGGTCGGCGTTCGCCTGGATCCTGCGTCAGATCTTGTTATCGTCGGCAAACATTAGGAAGTTTGAAGCGATTCCTTGTGCAAGGTCATTAGTAAAACAAACGTGGACCTAAAACTGAGACTTGCGGCACACCACACTCAACTTGTATGGAATACGAATAGGAGCTCCGAACTCTGACCACAAAATGCTGTTGATATAGAAAATTAGCGATCCAGCTTAAAATAGGGTTTCCGATCCCATATCGCTGCAGCTTGTATAGTAGTATCCTAGGATCTAGACAACCGAAAGCCTTGGAACAATCCATTTAGATCACATCAACACCTCCAGCGTCAGCTGCCTCGGTCCAACTATTGCGTGCAATTAGTAAATTCGTTGTACATGACCGCTGTCGACGGAAACCATGCTGTTCGGGTTTGATGAGGTTGCAGTTTTCCAGATAGCACACTAGTGCATCGGCAACTATCTATTCCATGACCTTGGAGAATATAGGAAGAAGGGTTACTGGGCGGTAGTTGAAGGGATCAGTTCTGCTTCCACCTTTGTGAATCGGGGTTATTATTTCAAGCTTCCACATGGCAGGCACTTGGTTCTGGCCTAAGCAGCGTCGAGTAATCTGAGTTAAAGTTCCTGCCAGTTGGCTTGCTGCTGCTCCCAGTGCCTCTGGACGAATGGTGTTGACACTCGGCGAGCTGCGTTTGCGTAGAGAAGTCAGCTTTTGCAATACAGCCTCTGTGGGAATATTGATGTGGGTTAGTCCTGGTGAGCAGAATACAAAGCTTGGTAGATCACTTGGTGGCAAGGCTCTTTAAAACGTAGGGGCGTATTGCACCTGTAGTGCGTATGCAGCTTCCATAACCTTTTCTTGTTGGGACATCAGCAATCTTGAGTGGAGGAAATCCTTGCCTCACCTTTTGTAGGCTATTAACGTGCTTGTATAGCAGTTTGTGGTTAGCACTAAAGGTTTTTGCGATGTTCTGCTGATCGGCGGCTTTGTCTTCTCTTAACAGTTGCGTGTAGTTGTTATGTTGGGCTGCGTAGTTGTCCGAACTTTCTGGTGCTGGAGCTTCTATGTACACTTGCCATGCTGCTTTGCGTACCGTCATGCAGTTTTGAGTTCTGCTCCTTACGAAAGAAAATGATTTGCACTTATTGCAAGCTTTCAACTCTAAAGCCTGTGCAATCAGCTGGCTGCATTTTTTGACGAACTCGAGCCAGGCGACTTCCGGGGGTTCTTCTTCAAAAGAAGACCAAGTTGTAGCGTTGACGAGCTGAAAGATTCGGTCGTACCTTGTGACGGTTCGCACAGTATCATCGTTATCATTCAGATATTCTGCATAGCAGACGAAGTTGAAACTGATGACTGCGTGATCACTGCGACCCAACGGGCAGTCTGTATGCAAAGCATCAATCATATGCTCCTCGTTTGTAAGCACAAGATCAAGCACTGATGGTCTGTTACCAGTTATGAACCGAATGGGCAGAGTGATGTGGTGGTTAAGAGGAACAGTAGTTACTAGATCTTGTAGCTCGGTTTTGAATTGTTGTCCGATCATGGCAGGGGCTTCTAAACAGTGTACGTTGAAATCATCCATGATAGGAACTGGAGTGTACTTTCGTTGTAAACTTCCCCTTAAAGCAGCCGCTAGGTGGTAGTCGGTTTCGGGTGTTGAGTTAGGGGCGCGGTGCAGCAAGAAAATAAGGCAAGTGTCCCTGCCTTTTAACTGCAACCGGCACCAAAGAGAGTCAGGGAACTGCAAGTCTGAATTCTCTACGGCTTCGCACTGAAAGTTGTTTTGTTAATACAGGATTACCCTCCTCCTTTTGTGAGCCCGTCGCTCCGGATCAGCGACATCTCCGGCAGTGAAAATTCAGCGTCCGTCATTCCCGTGTGCAACCATGTCTCGGTGATACCAATGACATCATACGAGAAAGAAGCTTGCCAATCTTTCAGTTCAGCCAGTTTGTTAGAAAGACCCTGAGCATTTGTATACAAGCAGGCCAGTTTCTCGGTCTCTAGGAGCCCGCAGTGAGCTGAAGCTGTCAAGTGTGTCGACCGATGGGATGTCGGCAGTTACTCGTTTTTTGATGGGTTAATTATACCTCGTTTGCAACTTGATTCGTCCAAGGTGCGTCCCAACCTTCGTTTAGATCTACGTCAGAGTCAATTAAAGCAGCAGTCAAGTTGGGCTTTTGTACCTTTGTCGGTATGCTTGCTGCTTCCGTTGCTTTAATATTTGAGCTGTGCAAAGTGTTTGCGACCTTTAACCGAATATCGGAAGGAAGATGTTTCCGATTTCTCCGCTATCGATCCGAAACATATTTTGCTTGTTGCTTTGACTAAACCACAAGTTTTAGGATTCTAGGGCCGCATCCTCTATAATTCGGTGAGAGAGGTATCCTGGTGAGCGATAGTGCTACAACATTATCGAAAGGAAGTGTTTCACGAATGAACTGCCACTGCTCTAAATCGTGCTTTCTGGTTTCTTGAACATCGCTAGTAGGATGTTTTGGCACGCCATGTAAGAAGATTGTGTTTAGGCGGTCTTGCATGCTGTGCCCCTCTTTGGTGTTTCGTTTTGGTTGTCGCGCGCTCCAAGGGACATCAGGATAGATACGTATCCCACAGGATTCTGGTTTAAGCGCGCTTAAGGAGAGCAAAACCTTTTCTACATCGATGGAGGATTATTGAGTTACTAGAATAAGTCTGGGTTCATCATAGTGTGGCGAGTTCGGATGACGTGTAATTCGTAACACGTTTATGGGCTTGGCTTTGAAACTCATCTGCATACACAATGAGTTTCATTGGTCTTGGTTGTCTGATAACTTCTCCCGCAATGGGATGGCGGAAAAATTCAGGGACATTTAAGCATACAACCGTCCGGGCACCGTTTTTGGATTTTTTCGTCGATCTACAAGGTATAGTACACATTTATCCTGACTTGTTGTCAAGTGCTTGTTTGCTGTTTTTCTCTCTATTTGCGTTAACGGTGTTTACGATGGAAGTGGACGCAACGGCGGCCACTCGGTGGACCCTTGCAGCAATATCTGCATATGCAACCGATGTTCTGGGAGGCTTAGTCTTGACAAGAGAAATCTGAGCTCCCGGTACCAAGGGTTGGTGTTTGGCTGCTTCATCCTTGTTAATGCTAAATGCCAAATCTGGTGGAATTTGCTTAACCAGAACTTTGTATGGTGCCTGGTTTTCGTTGCCGTGTGTACTGTTTGACTCATGTAGGACCAGTCTGTTTTTGTCCGGCATTCTACCAAAGTTGGAGAAGTCAACGGAGAAGAAGACGTGGCTGATTGCGCTTCAGGGGAAGCGCATCGTTCAGCGTTTCTTTGCTTCGCAACCGCTGCGCTTCTGTGGTCCATACTCGCTTCCATTAAAGTAATCTTATTGTTTATCCTCTGTTGACAACGGACGTCCTATCAGCTAAACATATATCGCCTGACGGTCAGAAAAATAATAAGGAAGACGAATACTTGACGAACAGAGCGTGAGTTTTTACCTTTGAAGTCCTTTCAGAATTGAATGGTTGAATTGCTAAACGCCGTTATGCACTACATAGACATACGCAAAGCAGTGTCCATTATATTATGGACATAACGATTGCATATGATCAGGCTGCATACAGAGGATTACCCACGACTGTGCGCATTTTGCGATTCAGCTACTCTCCAGCCTTTGTGTTAGTTGTACCTTTCCAAACAAACGCGGTCCATAAATAGAAGTGAATTCCAGGGAAGCATTCTTGGTACCTAGCTGTTTTAAGTTACTAAACGTCCTTTTTCAAGACTTCAGTCACGGCACTTAATAAGCGTCCGCTGACCATGTAAAGGTGTCATTCTCAATCGATAATACAAACTTACAAAACAGCCTCTCAGTCATTGATAGTGAAACAAGCGCGCTCGAAACCTAAAGTCGCTTATGAAAACTGAAATGCGGGAGAACAATATGTGGCCTTTTCTCCTACAAGTGTAACGTTCCATTTAACCTGCTAAAACGTAACCGGATGCCTTTAGAAATCGGCCCCGCTATACTTGATCTCGTTCTGCACTATACCAGTTTTCTTAATTTCCGCTGAGCTAATGAGCAAATATTAAATGCTTCCAGACACATTTTCAAAGCAATGCGCTTAACGGAATCTCGACTCAGTATTAACAAACTACATGCCCCACCCATTACGGAATAAAATCACAGTCATTGACAACGCATGCAATTTCCGTGGTATGATGCACATAAATTGCAGCGCTTGTTTACTAACCAAACACATAGCTTTGCTGCGCGCAGCTATTAAAATCGGTATAACGGCTATACATTTCAGTACATCTGAATTAACCCTTACCTTGATCAATGCTATAAATTTAACTTAAAAATTAAATGTTATGTTCTCGTTAAAACGCGACATTGTGAAGGCGCGATCAAATATACATAGAGGCCTAGCTTCTTTGGAATAGTAAATATTTTCGTTTAATTAAACGCTGTAACTCAAACGAAATAGTCCATAGGAGTGAGCGTTTTCTCAGGTAGTAGTACGGCCAAGGAACACAATGGCGCTAGGCGTGTAAAAATCAATCATATCCGTTGTGTTGATAAACATGTTAGGCGTGAATTCGCCATGTAATAATCAATGATCACAGAGCCAAAACAATAATTTGGTGTAATCAAATTTTCTTAAAATCGGGATGTTGTGTGCTCCATCAAAGTATTCTTCATAGGAAGGTCAGTCTCACAGTTATAACGTAGAAGTCTGATGACTGCGTCAATGTGGAATGTTCAGCTTTGAACTTATTAAGTGACCAGATACATCGGCTGCGATACACTGTTGTTAAGTGGATATTTGGGACTATTACATAGAGGTTTGCCAGGCGAATACCCATTATGTTTTAGCATACTGCTGTAGCATCCGTTGAACAGTAGTGCTAGCAGGTTATGCATCTTTCAAACAGATTTAGCAATTTAGCATTTGCAGTCGCTGGACTGCCAAATCTTTTGTTGTTTGGTGCATTGGCTTGGTACTCATCTGGCAGTAGTCGTTGAAATAGGTGAGTGATGCAGATGCGTCCTACGGTAAAATGGTAAATAGTGCAGGTGAGTAAAATCATTAGTAAGAGAAGCTGGCTTCTTCTGTTAATACATGTCCGGTTCGCAGACCGTATCCAAATATCCGAGTTGGACTTGTCATGAAGAATGTGTGTGCAATTGTTCCTTTGGTCTGATTACGTCCATAAAAAGCAAAAACGCCATCTATTGGTCCACTGCAAGATCGACGAGTTATTCCACCGTAAGATTTAAAATACATTCCTTTAAATGTAAGTAAGTGTAATTGTCTTCACGGTTAAATGACAACTCAATGAATGGCCAATAGAAAAGTCGTCTATACGAGCGCAAAGCAGTGATATCAGGGAAGGTAAATTTGAATAGCGAATCATAATGTTCTTTCGACAATGTAAGGCACCGAAACCAAATTTTGAACGCGTGGTTCGCGTTCTCTAAAAATAACGGTATTATTTAATTAGTTATTACACATTGTGGTCAAACTATGGATTAAATTCGGAACCGATGTTATCGAAGTTTGACTACACGCTATACAAAATGTTATGATCATTGATTAAACTTATCGACAGCTGAGGGCGGTGTATGTAAAACAATTTTATAAAAACATCAAATAAGCTTACTTCTCTATTTTACGGTCAATCGGAAAGTAAGCGCAATATTTTGCCCTACTTCATGGATTTATTGGAAAGTAGTAAATCTTAAAGCTGTCAGGAGAAAGAGCAGGATGATTAAGTTTTTTCAACCATTCTTTGAACATCGGGTACCGAAAAATACTGCTAAAGCCCGCAGGTCCAAATCCAACAAAACAAACATATTCTGTAGCCATTTACAAAAATGTCAGTATAATTGAGAAATTGGTATTTGAATAATTGAACCATTTTATACATGCTTCAAACAACGGTTTATCATCACGGGTTCATCGCCCGAGTTAAACTCTTTACCATTGCAGTAGACAGTGGAAATAACGAGGGAGGAATAATGTGTACACCTACATTTCTAGTAGAAAGAATAAATGGGAGGAACTGTCGGTAATATATAAGTGTTCCGATGTGCTTGCAGTTACCGAACCCTACTAAACGCGGTGCTATACATCTAGTGGCTTACTGTCTGTCCTTTCAGAGTATAGATTAAATAGACTTGGGCAGCAGGCATATGGTGGCAGCCTTCTCCGTATTAACAGTCATTATGGAAGACCGGAATCTCCGCCCATACTGCCAACATTAGGTATCTAACTTCACGTTTACTCAATTAAACTTGGTGACTGAAATGTAATAATGTTTGGTCTGTACTTTGACTATCCGCTACTGGAGTACAATATAATGAACTTTCATTCGATTAAACCAGCAGTGGTTACCGCTCCATTTTTGAGAGCTATGTATTGAAACCACCAACCCGCAGGTTAAGAGTATGCACCTAACAACGTGGAAACACTGAAGAAATTCGCAACCGTGTAATATGTCAAATGTTAAAGAAGCAAGCGACTTGGTTACGCGAGTAGAAATCTAGGTGTGTATTGTCCAACTATGGTTACATGTCAAATGTGCCAGCGTATGCCACTATAATTAAGAAAGAACATTATATCATTACCATCTGTTGAAATACTAACAAGCTCTAAGCAAAGCAACTTGCTCGCATCGACCTGGAAAAGTTATTTTATTATGGATTTTGGCTAGTAATTTAGTTCATCCCTTATTGCGGGTCTTCAAATATTCTGTAATAACTAAATGCATGATACCATCACTCCAGTTCCCAAAGCATTAGAGGCTAAGCTCATTAAGTCCTTGCTATGCAACTCAATTCCTCATGATCCGGAAGGAGCTCCAACTGAGAATTTGGAAGACCGTTAGTAATATTAGAAATCGTGGAAATTTGTGAAGCTCAACTTGGGACAATCCTCATTAGTTTACATATATGTCGCGGTAGTTTGGGCCTTCCTCTGAAGAGAAGGTAGGAATCTACTTCATCTACCTGGAAATTTTATCCTTTCGACTGTCAGGAACATCGCATACTGATTGCAGAGTCAAAGGAACATTGCAGTAGTTTGCGATGTATCCGCAACCAATACAGAGGTAGATCGACTTCAACATATAGGAGACTAATAGCAGCAAAATCAGCGGACGCACATAAAATATGGTGTGAGATAAGCATATTGTAGCTTTCGGATTTCTCCAGTTTGTCTCGAGATGCATTCACGAGTGATCCTCATGGAAATTCCTACTGTCAATATTCAAGAAGCTTAATTAAATAAACCGCGTCATTAGCTTTTGAGAGTAAACAAACTCGTGGAACACCATTTGGATCCACCAAACGTCAGCATGGTATGGCGATATTGGTCTATGATGCAATTCGCTACTGACCTATGCAACATATGTAGAGCAACAGCTCTACAATATTAGGTTGGCGTTCTAAAATATAGGCATACATAAATGCACTGCGCCACAAATCTCTGGCTACCAGGATAGGTTTAGATACCCAGTTCCTTGATAGCAGTGGATCACAGCGCATGCAAATATGCCTACCCATTTTTAAAGCCCTTAAAGCGGCTAAACTGCACCTGCCGCCTGAAGCTAAAGGTGAACCGCTTCACCACATTATGTATTTATTCGTGCGGTGCTTTTCAGCAAGGAACAGTTGAGTTCACTTAAGGGTATACCTGCATAGCTGTGTACAATAACTAATTAAACGGATTACACATCCGACCTAATGTGCGTCTCAAATGGTTCACATGCCTATTCGGCGGTCAGTTGAAAACTTTGTGACTAAGATCTTCTGTGCCAGAAGTTAACATGCACACAGTGCCACGTTTTAAGTAAAAGGGCTAATGATATAAAAATGCACATTGTTTCTTCATTAGGTTCGCTATACGCTAGTCACTTGATGATTGTTGAATTCTGTGTACATAAACCTCCACATTTCATTGTCGGCGACATATTTTTGAGGTGGACACAATTGCTTGCTAGGTTTGGTCGTCGTATCATTTAATGAAAATTTAAGTGATAAGGAAACAAAACATTAATTTCTTTTATGCTGTGCCGTCCATGTACCTATATTTTTTCCCTCTTTCAAAGGAGTTGCATTTCGTGACAACGCGTGATCAAATGCTATAGCTATACGTTGTCCTTACTTTCTCGTTAACTTCCAGCACATACTTGGAGGTTAAGGACATGGAGCTATATAACTCTTTTCCAAGGATTGCACTGCATTCAAGGCTTAAGCACTGATGGCGTCTCCACAATGAGAGCTCTATACTCCAACCTAGAATGCACTATGCATTTTTCCGCGTTGTCTCTATGCAATTAAGTTGTTCGAAATATTTGTGATGATTTCTAACTCTGCCGAGCAATTTTATTCATCTGATAGCAGAACTGCTGCAGTTAAATTAAACGTTAGTGAGGGATGCAAGCACTCGCCATCTAAAAGGCACATTTATTCATAACATATTACGTTGTCTTTATTAAGTACCGCGCATATCAGCCTATTTATTTCTATATCGTGGCTAATTTGGACCATTGCGACTAAAATAAAGAGGTGCGCAACAATTGAGTGCTATTTGCTAAAAATATATCATATACCTTTTATACGCACGTCTCTCAAATGTAGTAGGTCGCTGTGTTTACATTATTGATTTGGCTTATGTCATCCAGATGCCCAACCGTACACTAACGCAATAGATGCGTAGCGATCTACCCGCTTCTCTTTATGTAACGCAAATTTTAACACCACAGTTTAATACCACAATTTTAATGGTACCATTTAGCATAGTTAAGTTTACTGACGACATGCTGCAAACGCTTTCGATTTTACCAGTGCGAAATCATGCGAGCAATACATTAAATGTAAACTTCACATTAACTAGGTCTAGACGTTGTCCCCATTCACTGGGGAAACTTAGAGTTATGAATATTCCAGCCCTACGTCTTAACTATTTTAGCGGCTTTGCAGAGCGGCCTTCATTCGAATATATGGAAGGACAGGAAAATTTTCCCATGAAACCGACCACTTACTTGTCAAAATATTAAAAGGCTGTGCTATTAGCTACGCATGTATCGCCCATACGTTATAGAAATAATAAGAAAGAAAAATATTTGAATGGCATAGCGTGAGTTTCTACCTATAATTTCCGGATAAGCTTGTCATTTTGAATTGCTTAACTGCGTTTTGCAATCCATATATATAAGCAAAGCAGTGGCCATTATCTACGTGGACATGAAACTGGAATGTGATCAGGTTGCATACAAACGATTGCTAACGATTAGGCGCATTATGCATCTCAGCCAGTCTCCTTTCTAGGTGTTACTCAAGCATTGCCAAATAAACACGGGGTTTAACTCTATCGTACATTCAGGAAATGGTATCTTGTAACTGAAAGTGTTTACCAGGTAAAACTTCTTGGTTCCTGCTGTTTTTACTTTACGTAAATTCGCAGATCAAGACTTTAGTGACAGCGCGTTATAAGTGTTCCCTTACGATGTAAACGTGTATTTCTCACTTGATCCTACCAACATGCAATACAGCATCTCTCACATTCAAAATGAACCAGCGCGCTCGAAACCTAATTTGGCTTATTAAAACTTAAATGCTCCAGACCATAGTGTAACCTTTGATCGTATAGGGGTCGTTTTCCTATTAACCTGCTTAAACATAACGGTACTTCTACAGAACTCTGTTCCGCCCTTCTTGATCTCGGTGTACACTACTCTATTTTGATAAATTTCGCTGAGCTAATGGGTAAACTCTTGATCACTTGTTAGACAAAACTTCAAAGCATTGCGCCTAAATGAATCACGACTCAATATTTACAAACAATGTGCCCGTCTCATTCAGGAATATGTTTGATAGTCATTGCTAACGCACAGAGTTTCGGTAGCATAATACTCATACGTTAGAGAGCTCTTTTACCAAGAGCACCCTAAGCTTCACTGAGCTCAGCTAACAAAACCGGTGTAAGCAACCGCTACTAGAAATGCTTTGGCTGCAAAGATACAAAACCAGACTTTGCGTTATACACTAATAAAATCCTCTAACTCAGTTTGTGCATTTTTTATCCAAACGATGGGCAGTCAGCATACATGTAAGAGAAAGACCGCGCAATATTCCTTTCCTAAAGCGCAGTGTGTGATACGTAAATCTTTTAACCACAGATATGCCAGCGTTTGGAAAATGGTACCAGTAGACATTAGAGCACCTAAAAGCGTAATTCTACTTTCCTGCTGCATGAAGATAGTACTCGCTTTTCCTAAAATAGCGGAAATATGTGGCACATCCTTATCTGGGAAAGAATTTTTGGAGCACGGAATTGTCCATGTTCAGACGCACAACAAAAACAGCATATGACAGCTAGCTAACCATAACCCTAACTCTAACTCTAACAGTAACCCTAAACCAGCACAAAATTTATTGCTTAGGTTAATGCTCTTTCTAACCCTAACGCAAACTCTTACTTTTACGTTTACCCCATGCGTATACGCAGGCGTATTATAACTTTAACTATCACACGCTGAAACTCTTTCTTTCAAGGTCAAATTTAAATGTTCCTAATAACCCTAACTCTGATCCAAAACTTACGCAAAGCTATGCAAGTAAAGATTGCTGTAAAACTAGTATCAAAAATGAGTGGAAGAATAAGTAATAACCGGAAAACCGAGAAGCATACTAAAACGCAAGGAAAACCCAACGATGCAGCCAGAAACCCAAATAAATTTAATTGCACTTTTCCCAGAGATTATGCGCAGTTCACCTCAGTTAAGTAAGGTGATTAGTAGAAAGAAAAGTAGAAGCAAGTAAGTAAAAGTAAGCTAGTAAGTAAGTAAAAGTGTTGGAATTAATAGAAGCGACCCAATATAAGAAAGAAAGCGTGAGTGTAAAAACCAAAATAGGTAGCACATTTTCTATATAATATTTTTATAAATTTATAGACTCTAGCTTTCAAGAGTAAGGTGAAACATGTCAAACTTGACTACACCAAGACCGCATGCATATATACATTGTTCACGGCGGAGCAAAATTGAGTAGAGGGATACTTGGTCTTGCCAAATGTTACTTCACTTTAGGAAGAATGATAGTTTTGAAGGTACAAGAAGCCATAGTCATTTTGCGATTGATTGGGTTGTGTGTATATACATTCCAATTGTTATTTACTTGCCGCACAAAACTGCTCAACTTGACAAACAAATTGGCGTAACTCTGCTTAGCTCCGATTATTCTCTCTATCAGTCACACACAGACAACGTACAAGTCTTGATCACTTGAAAATTCATTCAAAGCGACGTGGCTGCGTTGTTCAAACAACAAGCTTTTGTCAGCCCAATGGCACCAGACTATGGTGAACTGAAGTAGAAAATTTTTAAAATCAAGCAATCTTTCAGCAAATGGAATGCATCAGCACTGACTTTATGTCTAGTCTTAATTTTTAGTTTTTGTTAACTCAGCTGACCCAGAGCCAGATGCGAGTTATTCACTGGGGCACTATATTGGCTCTGTTTAGTTTCGCATCATGTGATTAAACTTAGGAAGCTATTAACGTCACGCCACGGCAGGAAATTTTGCTTCCAACGGATAACAATGCTTGTGTGAAACTTATCTGCATTTTCATTGGGGATCGTACATGTAGACCTGCGTTCAGGAAAAGTTCATATTTACTGACGATACTCTCAAGATGAGCGGACCTCATGGCTATGCAGACATAAAAGTTGTCGTTTAGTAAGCCCGTGATTGCTGACATGACTTATGCGAATTAGTGGTCTGTTGATACTAATAAGCACAAGCTCTATAGATATGCCATGTTACAGGTAAGTTGCGGTAATCATTTGTTTCGAGGGCTTCTGTTTAGGCAGGCCACGGATGTACCAATCCCGTGGATCTGAGTATCTAGTTTAGTTTAACATAGATAGTAGAGTCGGAAGGGTGTTGGTATTGTTGGTGGTCCACTATGGTCCAGGTTTGTCATTGTAGTAATGAGTTTTGTTGACAAACCCACAGGAAATTAAAAATCCTTGGTAAGTTCCTAATGATGTTTGCAGATCTCAAGGAAGAGGAGAGAAAGTGCCGAGCAGTGAGCAACGAAGACACGTGTGGCATCATGCAATGTAAATGTAAACGCCATATATGTGACAGCATGATAAACATGAAAAAATGGGATAAGGGAATCTTGTTTTGTTACAATCAGCGACCATCCGTAGAAAATATGGAGCAAAGACTGCGTTGTAAATATGAGAAACCAGAAGTGCATAAATGAGGACAAAAATGAAAACGGGATAAATATATGATAAAAACGAATACATTAATTGGGTAGCCAGAAAGGTAAATACATTTAGATGCAACAGTTCCCCTGCGATGGTGCGTACGCCGTTCATTTTGCTGATGTCAGTAATAAAGCCATATGTGTAATCGACAAGTTACCAGCTCAAAGTCAATGTGCAAATACACAAGCCAGACTATTGGAGCCGAATGCGGCAAGCGAGTTGGGCTTTGGACGAACATCACAATGAATAGGGTCACGATCAGATAAAAATGGCTTTTGGGAAAATTATGAGGAGCGATAACACTCTAAGCTGTACAAGATAAAATGATGGGTGGAATTTCCAAACATGGTATAGAAAAACCTAATCGCCTGGCAGCTGTCAGAAGTCAGGCGAGGCAGCTTAGAAGAGAGTGAACTAGGCATTTTGTGGCGGTGTAGCAACGAACACCAGTATAGAAAGGAGCAGGTGCAATATGCTATTGGACATGCATATTTGTGTAGGGAACGGAAAAACTTATGGTGTAGGAGAAAGGAGTGTTCAATGGAGAGCAGACACATGTTGGTTTTGTTGTGCATCTGTACATGGACAGGTCCGTACTCCCAGAATTCGTTCGCAGCTAAGCTTGTGCCACATATATTTTTGCTAATTTAAGAAAAACGAGTACCATCTTTATGGCTGAGCAAAAACTAATTACGCTTTCATACGATCTAGCTGCTTTTGGTACCTTATTCCAAACGCTGCATATCAGAGGAGGAAAGTTAAACGGAAGACCCAATGCGCCTTAGGGCAAAGAGTATGGCGTGGCATTTTACTTAAATGTATAGCAGACTGCCATCGTTTAGAGAAAACAGCCGACAATTAAGTTTGAGAATATATGAGCAGATAGATGAAAGCTTGGTTTAATGTCTGCGCAGCTAAAGTTAGCTAACGACAGCTGCTTATACCGGTTTTGTAGGTGAGCGCAATGAAATTAAGGCGGCGCATAGTACACGAGCGCTGTAATTTTTGAACATCATACTACGGAAATTGCATGCGTTATCAATGACTATCATTTTATTACGTAATGGGTGGGGCTTGTAGTTTGTTAATACTGAGTCGAAATTCCGTTAGGCGCATTGCTTTGAAGATGTGTCTAAACGCGGTTTAATATTTTCTCATTAGCTCAGCGGAATTTAGCAAACTGGTATAGTGCAGAACGAGATCAAGCATAGCGGGGCACATTTCTAAAAACATCCGGTTACGTTTTAGCAGGTTGAATGGAACGGTACACCTGTAGGATAAAAGGCCACATATTGTTCGCGAGCATTTCAGTTTTCATAAGCGACGTTAGGTTTCGAGCGCGCTTGTCTCACTATCAATGAGTGAGAGGCTGGTTTGTAAGTTTGTATTATCAATTGAGAATGACACCTTTACATGGTCAGCGAACACTTATTAGTTGCCGTGACTGAATTCTTGAAAAAGGAAGTAAGTAACTTAAAACAGCTGGCTACCAAGAATGCTTCCCTGGAATTCAATTCTATTTATGGACCGCGTTTGTTTGGAAAGGTACAACTAACACAAAGGCTGGAGAGTAGCTGAATCGCAAAATGCGCACAGTCGTGGGTAATCCTCTGTATGCAGCCTGATCATATGCAATCGTTATGTCCATAATATAATGGACACTGCTTTGCGTATGTCTATGTAGTGCATAACGGCGTTTAGCAATTCAACCATTCAAGTCTGAAAGGACTTCAAAGGTAAAAACTCACGCTCTGTTCGTCAAGTATTCGTCTTCCTTATTATTTTTCTGACCGTCAGGCGATGTATGCTTAGCTGATAGGACGTCCGTTGTCAACATTTTGACAATTACGTAGTTGGTTACCAAGGAACAGTGCCCTGCGCCTCCGAATATTTGGATAGTAGCCGCTCTTCATAGCCGACCCCGATTCCTTGGATCTGTTGAATTTTGACGGCTCGGATGACATTTATTTTCTCAAGTTGCTTTCAGATTTTTTTGGTTATCAGCACTTTGAGGTATGGAATATTTAAATGCTACATGTTTGATGAGCGTCCATGTGGGTGTAGCCGTAATGACTTCGGTGGTGATTCATATAGATAATGATAAGTTACATTAACTCAAGCGAAGATGATCGATCTGACTTTCAATTCACCATACATCAATATGGGTTATCTTAGTTTATTACTGCAAGGTCTTACATTTTATGAAATGTAGCCAATTTCTGATATTGATGATAAAATATAAGCTAAATGCTACGATTTTTAAGCACATCGCCTATGCAATTCTAATTATGCATACCAACGCATGCATCCATACGACCGAGATTACACTTCATGTATATTTGGGGTCCATGTCACTCACATAATTGACGACATCCGTATCAGTCCTGATACAGGTTTTTGTTCATTACAAAATTAAGTACAATATTGAATAACCAATTATTGCGCCCAATAGGTATTCCTTACAATTTTATTTCTAGTTTATCAGGCGATAGAATGATGCCAAGATTCAGCATATTCTGTAACTCATCCTCAGCAGGGTATTATATTAGAGCTGTGCCCGTCGTGATTGAGTGTCGACGCGTGCTCCTATGCTAATGCTATAGCGATAATATCTGTTGCTAACTGGTTGAACATCATTCAGACCACTGAAGTAACTGGAAATTGGAAAGTCACTCAATGCAGGCGCCTTCATGTGGCAACGACATTTGGAGGTCGATTGGGCCGATGGAGGTAACTGCACCCGGGTTACATAGAGAGACAACATTGTCATGTATTTTCTTCCAGCGTTTATGTACCCCACGACGTACCCCGCAAGGAATTTAACCCCCTCGGCGCAACGTTTCATGTCGGAGATCAAATACTCCAAAGGAATTCCTGGAAGATTCCGAGCACAAGGTTAGGCATTTTGTGGCCATGCGTATGTTTAATGTTGCTGTTAGCCACCTGATGCGTGATTCCATAAGACGTAGTTACTATTTTCGGTTCCCTATAGTATGGCGCTTAACACGTCATCCCTGTGCACAAGCAAGGAAAGGTAAGATGGGGATGCTTGAAGGCAATGCATGCGCCTAGCAAGTGGCTTGCTGCCGGAGCGGCCACTCTTAACTTGCTTGAGCATTTCAAGCAGCGGCGTACTAGTTGATTCAGGGTTTGTGCAACTAGATTGACATTCGTAGCTGCACCGTCACCAAGGCACTAATGGAGACAAAATGACCCGCCGCATTCCATAAAAGAGTGCGACTGCGTCGGAAACTGGTCTGCAGCTTTAACCGCTTGCGCGACGCATGCCCGAGACTCGGAGCCCAATCCATTTGACTTAAACTAAATAACATTTGAATGCGGACCTACAGACTGCTATTCCTCATTCTTTATCCACAAATATTATTTAGCATGAACACACGTATTTCTCATCTCTCACCTTGCTTTTAACTATTTTCTCTTTAGAAATTTCTTAAAAATTCAATGCACAGGCGTATATTGTTCCACCTGCAATACCTGTTCTCTAAGGATACCAAATATAAAGTAACTATCCAGGTCAGCCGTGATATTGTTTTCCTCTACCCTACCTTAAAATGTATCCAGATCTACCAAAGCATTTATCCGTACTGTCCATTTTTCTCGGACCCCTGTTACGATAACGCCTTGGTCAAGAATATATATTAATACCATTTTCGCAGAGTAATTAATTTCCACTTCATGACTTTCACATTTATTCTGCGTATCACATGCGCTTTTGACTGTCCATGTTGTACAGCTGCAACTTGTTCGTTTCCGGCTTCGCCGTGGCTTTTAACTGACAGCCCCGACTACAATTGC
>CALYDF020000004.1:1306013-1380452 GCA_944474145.2 Dicrocoelium dendriticum
GTTTTACGGGAAGTGGGCCATCGACCACTTCCTAACCTCCGGAGAGGATGGACTAGGATACTGCCAGGGCGCCCACACCTGACAGGAGAACGACTCGGGTCCTCAGCCAAAGCCTTCGATTAAATGAACACCCGAAAGGCAGCGGGTCTAGCACATGGTCAGTTCACTGACTCATGCGGATTGGTGTCCTGGATCTTAGCAGGGAGAAGGGCGAAACCTAACTCCCACCCAGCGGTCGCCACGTGGAGGCGCCCAGGACATGAGACTATGGCGCAACAGTAGCAGCAGTGGGTAGACCATCTGTCAGGATCTAGCCACCACCAGCCTCAGCGCACCATAGGCTCTCCCGCCGGGCTGACCACATACACACATATATACAGTTAAACGTAAGATGCAAGCAAGCTGATTGGATACTTTTATAAAAAAATTTTTGAAAATTTATTGCACTCTGCTCTGCGTAATTTGAATCAATCATCAAACATTTTGTAGAGTTGTGCTGTCAATGTCTGATGACATTAGTTTCTACCACAATCAGTTTGACCACAATGTGAAATAACTAAATAAATAATTTCTTTATACCCGGACAATGCAAGGCATAAATATAGGCATGATCACGACAAAAGTACAGTTACACGTTTAGTAATATATACAAATGTTTAAAGTGCGCCATGAACATTGAAGCTGTGAGATACTACATAGATGTGAGAGTTGGTGTGATGCAGGAATTCGTGTATGCGCTTTATATGTTTGCAGTATTAAGGAAAAGAGCGCCAGCAATATGTGATACAAACGGCTCAGGTAAAACAGATGTTTTGTGGGAGGGAAACGAAATTTATGTATGAACGGAGCAGCAGAGAAAACATAAATTCTTTGGTTACTTGGCAGTTAAATCTGTGTTGAACCATCTGACGTAAAGCTCAGAAAACCAATAAAACCAACAAAAATGTATAGACAACAACAATATTCTTGCGGGTACGGAAGGTAAATTCCAAAATCCTCAAGTAACCTGAGCATCGCGATTGTAATGGAAGTACCTGGTTGTGCATTTTGTTTGCATTAACTCATTAAAATGATACTGGCTGTGGGTTCAAGTTCAGTATTCTGTCACGGAGAATACTAGTCACTTTATTTTTCAGCAGGCCATCGAATATCATGTGGACCAATTGTAACTCACAGTATGTTGTAAGCAAGTATCAGCGCCCGTGGGATTGAAGATGAGATCACGAACCGTATAGCAAAAGCTAGGGGCGCTTTTGATAACCTTCGCCACTTATGGCGGCGGCGCGACATCACGCTTGCCCTGAAGGGTAGATTGTACAACGAAGCGGTACGTTCGACCCTACTGTACGGTTGTGAATCCTGGTCCCTTAAAGCAACGGACCTGAAGAGGCTAGTTAGGTTTGATCACCAGTGCCTTCGCAATTTAGCTCAAATCTGGTGGGAACACCGCGACAGGAACGAGCATGTTCGACGCTTTGTTTACGGCACAGGAAAAGGAATTGAACCGCTCAGCACTTTTATTTCAAGCACCAGACTACGATGGCTCGGCCACGTGTTACGCATGCCAACCCACCGACTCGCGTTACATGCATTGTTTGCGCGCCAGGGGTGTGGATTTAAGAAGAGGAGGCTTGGACAAGCGATTACTTGGTCCAAAGGAATGAAGGCCCTCACTTCGGAGCTGGCCTCGGTTGTAGCGTCTCGGCTCCCTGGTTGGGGTACGAAAGACGATGAGCACGTTTGGTTGGACACACTTGCTAATATGTCCAGGAGCCAACCTCAGTCGCGTTCGTGCTGTGAGTTTCTTTGTCCCACCCCATCCCTCATAGCCTCACCCACCAATCACGATATCACTATTTAACCTTATATAGTTTTTCATAGTAATCTATTTTAAGCACAGCAGCCGGCTGGTAGCTTACCGGAACGATGCCCATCCGTTACCGGTAGCTCAGCCAGCTTGCACCAGTTGCTATTTTTCCTCTCCATTTTCCTATGTATTGCGCACAGTAGCTGAGAGGTTCCTCACCTCTAGCTAACGTGGAGGATGATGATGATTTTGCAACAAAAGCAGATGCTTAAGATATTATAAAACGCTATGCGGTAATACAGCTAATTTAAAACGAATGATCTATGCTTGAATACATAGCGCTGTCGACCACTTAATTTGGTGTAGTTATTCTATTTAAGATGCCGACAACTATTTTGCTTTGCGTGTTTCTAGATCTGGTGTAAATGATTAGGTTCAGTTGCAGTTGCGCATTTGACCGCAGCAAGGTTCTTGTGGACCTAAAACTTTCCCGGTAGCCAGATGGAAGAGGACCAGA
The DNA here is from genome assembly GCA_944474145.2 of Dicrocoelium dendriticum. Taxonomy (NCBI): domain Eukaryota; kingdom Metazoa; phylum Platyhelminthes; class Trematoda; order Plagiorchiida; family Dicrocoeliidae; genus Dicrocoelium; species Dicrocoelium dendriticum. Next base: position 1,308,338 of record CALYDF020000004.1, read on the forward strand.
AAGCAATTGGATGAACATTGCTGCGAACAACATAACTTTGTTTGTGCCGCGGGAGCCATGCATATATCGTTTGTTCCAGGCAGGTTTTCATAAAGGCTTGAGAAAATTAAGAGTTCAGTAAGAACGAACGCTAATCGTTGAACAATAACTTTTAACTAAGGTCGTAGAGGAATTCTCTTATTTATAACCAGCCAAGTTCATCATGGATAAACCTCGCATTGTCATGCGGAATATGAGCAAATATATTTTAAGTTCTACGAGGTTGTCCAAGCTCATGAACTAACGAGGCACTTAATTCACTTATACTTGGATAGATAGATGAAGCGTGAACGCACTGTGGGACACAATGGAGGAAACCAGTGACGAAAAGATTGTTTTTCTATCACCACAATATATGGGCGTCCGCGGAGCGCAGATAATCTGAGGCGATAAGTCGGGCGAGGTATTTTAAAACCACAGTAGTAAACGCTGTAATGAGTCACTGGAACATTGTGGTCATTCTCAGTTTGGTTAGTAAGCGGTTCCCTCTCAAGCAAGTCAAGTATTCCTTTAGCACTTAAATCAGCGTGTGATGTCCCAGCCGGTCGAATAGTTGGAAGATTTCGGGAAGATAAAGCAGTTTTCGGCCATTTTAAAAGTCGCATTCTTTAACTGTAACTGGAAAATTGTAGGCTATGGCTGCACGAAAAATGTTTTCTCAAGTTGTGCTTATCCATTACCATAAATTCTTAATTTTGTCAGTGGTCTTCCAAATTGTCAGAGGTTGCTTTCAGAGCAAGCGGAATTGTGTTACTTAGGAAGGTCATTGGAAGGTTATCGAGTAACGCTTCAGAAATTTGATTGATGGTATCATGTATTTACCTTTTGTGGGTGCAATGATTATAGTGGATGACTTAAAGAACCACGCAGAGCTCAACCTTTGTGTTGGCCACAGTGCATAGTTGCATTGCATAAGCTTTTGTTTCTCTCGGAGAACGCGCAAGCAGAGGAAACACTCATGTTGTTGCTGGGTTGCAGATTACATGCGCAAAACCTGGAGCCAATAAATTGCATGTGATCATTTCAAAAGGACCTGTTAAGCCGCAAGTTTTTGACCATAATGTAGCGCTTTTTTTAAATAGTCAGTTGCAGAAAGGGCTAGATGCCCTTAGTTGTGATCACGAAGAGTGCTGACAAGCCTAGTTGTCATTTTGTGCATCTCTGCCACAAACTATATCAAAGCACTGTGAGAGGTAACTATGCTTAAGGGCAAATGTGTTTTTAAAAGGTTGCGGTAATCCTTGGAGTTTTCAACATTCTCAGCGTTAGGATTGATCTTGAAACCAAAATATGCCTCATCACCTATTGACATGCAATTCTGAGTCATGCATTTCAGATGTGACGGCACTTATGCCGAAAGATTTCATGTTGCATATAACGCACATTTGACGTGGTAACTAAACAAGTACATCACATTTCCTGGTTATGAGGCAAGAGGAGTCGTAGGTAAGTATTCAGAGGCACAAGATGGCGGTAGCTAGAACAGAGCGTAAAACAGAATTAAAAATTATTAAATATTGTTCACATGTTTTTGCGACAAATTAATAAAAGCATAAAATATTTAGGGTTTATGTTATTGAGGTTTGATGCAACAACTTGGTTAATATGTTGCATAAACGAATCTCCTCTGCAACTAAGTTTACTATTCAGGCAAATTGTTCCGTTAAGGGAAAGTGATTTGTATTACTATGTGTGTTTATAAAGCAAAAAATGAGCATACACATATTTAGCAACTGTGAACAAGCAGCTAACTTTGCCATATAGTATTTTAGAGCAAATATAAGTAGCTGCCAACCGTAACCAAATATTATATGCATCAAAAATAAACGCATCATGTCCAGCTCATTCATATGTGGGTTTATGATAGGTGAGGAATTTCCTTTGCTGCGGATAACTAATCCATCTTGACCGGAGAGTATAAATTCAACAGGATAACCGCCAATCTGTATAAATATATATACAGGAAGAAACTGTTTGATTTGCTGGTGCTAGTGTCATGATCGATGAGAATATATGTGGTTCCATTAACTATTTTCATCCGTCTGCCACTGCAGTGAAAGTCAGGATGTCAGTTGAAGCCGCTGGTAAAGCAGGCAACGAACTGGATGAAGCTGAATAGATATACAGGCGAAAGCGCATGAGATAGGCGGAATGAATGTGAAGTGTATAATAAAAGGAAACTGAACTGACAGTCAACAAGCTATTGTGCGAAATTGGTTTTAATATACTCTAGCCGGAAGCGTTTCGTATCCCGGGTCCAAGATAAAAGTAACAATGCGGATAGAGGCTTTGGCAGATCCGTATAATTAGAAAGATAGGTAGAAGAAAACAATGGAACCGCTGGAGCTGGAGAATTAATTTCTATAAAGTAGCGTCAGGTATAAATAACTACAGGTGGAACAATCCATATTTCTGCGCCGATTTGATGGCAGTATGATACAGTGAAATATAAGTTAAAACCAAAGTTAGAAATGAGATACCTTTGCGTTCATGATAATTAATAGTTATAGCTGAAGGATGAGGAAGAGCAGCTTGTAGCTCCGCGTACTGATGTTAGGTAGTATAAGTCCAATTTTATTGGGCTCTCAATCTCTGGCAGCGTATCCCTCACGGTTGAAGTCGCAGACCAGTGTCCCGGGCGGACGCACACTTTCGCGGAAAGCTTTAAGCCATTTTGATGCCATCACTGCCGTGGTAGTTGTGCAGTTAGGATTGGCCCTCCGGCTGCACAAACCATAAAGCTACTTGTACGTTGCAGCTGCAAATGCTCAAGCAAGCTAAAGATGGAGGCTCCTGCAATTAACCACCCGTTTAGGCGCATGATTTGTCTCCAAGAATCCGCAAACTACATTTCCTTTCAGGTGCACACGGATGCTGTGGTAAGCTCTTCACCACAAAGAATGGAAAGTAGTAAACACAAAATCATGCATTAGGCTGCTAACCGCGCCAATGTACAAACGCATGTCCACAAAATGTTTAAGCTTGATCTCGGAATCAGCTGATCATCCTTTAAGCATTTTCATTGCAAAATTTATAAGTTGCGCCATTGGTGTCTAATTTCTTGCTATGTACGTCCTAGAGTAAACAAACGCTGAAAGAAAATCGGTTAGAGCATGATATCTCTTCCTAACACGGGTGCAGATACGCCTATCAGCTCAATTGATCTGCGAGTGTCGTTGCCTCATGAAGGCGCATTCAGTGAGTAGCTTTACCAATTTCCAAAATTATTTAGTCTTCTGACTAATTGTTAAACATATAGTGTCAGAAATTTTGCGCTCGTTGCAACTCAACCACGATGGATACCGCACGAATAAAGTGCCCCAGCTAAGTCTGATCTTCAGCATATGCTGAACCTTAGTATTATTTAACTGCCTAGTTTTGAATAAATAAACAATGCTGGGCACACATTTTGGCAATAATCAAAAATAATACACTGTTATATATACTGGCGTAGTGAACAAACCTTAGAATACGGGTGATAACGAAGTCGTAAGTTATGTGAGACAATTTGACCCTACGGGTGGATGAAGTCTCAAGCGTATCTAGGTATTCTTCGACATACATTACCAGAATTGTATAAGCAAAATGGTTGGCAGAGTAAAAGTTGTTAAGCCAATAATTACAAAGAAGAATTGTGTATTGTTGTGGAACTTGTCCGATGCAGTTTTATACATAGGTCGGGTCACATAAATGAAGCATAAAGACCAGCCCTCAGAAAGGTATAAATAATCGTGGAATTTTAATGATCAACGACGTATTTTAGTTGCATGAGAGGGTATATATGCACTCAACTGGTGAAAAATGGGATTGGCCAATATTACAATACACGGTAGAGAGCAGTGAATTTATTAATTGGTTAGTCAGGTCTGCCAAGTCCGAGTATTCTTAAACATATTTTGGTAAGTTGAACGATTGCTAGGCGAAAATGCACGACGTTCTAAAACACTGCCGACTGTTTATATGACATTGGCGGTGCTGTCATATGGTTGATCGTACTCACGGTTATTCGCAGTCATTTTTCGGGAAATTGTTCTGTTTCCTTTGTGGTAGCCTTCTTTTGCGTCCACCGCAATACATTAAAGCTGTTGGATTTCGACGACCCAAGTGACATGTATTTTGTTAATTACTTTTCAGAATTCCTTTGGTATATGGAAGGAGGTATGGACCTATGGAATATTTTAATGCTTCGTGTTGAATGTGTCGCCAAGTGTGGGTCGCCGTTATGACCTCGGAGGTGTTTAATGTGGAAACATATAGGATCACTTAAAGTCACGCGAGGTTGATCGATCTGACCTGCACTTTGTCACGCATCAGTATGAGGTCAGTCTTCGAAATCAGAGTGAGGCTTTGAATTCTATGAAAACTGACAAACCTGTAGTAATTTTGAAAATCTTGAAGCGGAATGCTGCGCATGTAAAGCATTCAGGGTGTATGTTCTTTTAAATGTAATTGTTAGTAAAATATATTGAATAATTCTATATAAGCGCTGTAGCATAACAGAGATATGAGGCTCTGTCCTTAATGCAAGCTGCATTTCCTGACCTATATTTTTCTTTACCTGTTCCGTTGCACTTTTCTTTGTAAGCAATCCATATGTATGCTCTCAAATCCTCCTATATTTATATAATTGCTCGGTTTTAAAAGTGATAGCTGTTGCCTGCGTGCAAATTAGGATCCGCTTACCAGGAAGTTAAAATATCTGCTCATATATTTACCTGAAATTTGCTCAGTGAAACTGAACTGTTTAACTAATAATTAAAAAAGTGCGGTAAAAAAACGAAAATCGGTAGATGGATGCGTATGGTTTTGTCTCCTCATTACCATTAACAATAACTGGTATGCAACTATATACTCAAATATACATGTGACCGAATAAGCATTAGGAGCAAAAGAAATAACGGAAGTTCCACCCTTATGCCCACGGCAGACTTAAGCTGATAAATAATTGCTTTTGAACACACAGGGCCAGCTTCATACGGCTTATCGCAACGACCTCGGCAAAATGGAGGAAGCGGTGAATAGGCTGACGTAATACAAGTGCGAACGCTGATCCAAACTTTACCCGGTCAGGCGTAGTCAGTAGGTGTTTATGGATTAAGGAAGTTGGTGGCTTGCGCAAGTACGGAACTTTAGTGGGAGGGGGATTCTGGTCCATTTTTACGGTAAAGCCACCTTGGAACGTGCTCCTTTATCCAGGAAGTCAGCCTGAGTTGCAAGTTCGTTTGCGCACTTGTGGCAATAGCCTTTCATGAGAAATGTACTCTGCTGCGTAGGTACCCCGCTTGCTCCTCACAGTGCTACGTAGGAATGAACTCAAACCATCTGTGGCTAACCTCAAACATGTGGCATCCGCTCACTTGGAGAAGGCCGAGTCCAAAGTTCTGAGCTTACTGAAAACTCGCGCGCCTAATATATGTGTTGTGACGTCAATTTTTATATTGTCGTGTTGTGTTCGCTAACTTTTGCAAATCCACTCTGCACCGTACAAGACGGATTCGGAATACTTGATCGGAGAAGCGGCTTACGAACATCTAGGATGAGGAGCCAATCGTTCGTGTTCCTAGTAAGTAAGTGGTGAATTTATCTGAAGTGCAACTAGACGCTTTGCAGTTAGAAGATTTGTCGTAAGGGCTTGATTGCAAAATTCCTCCTAGAAGACTGAACGGATTGTTTATAGAAGCTCAGTTTGAGAACTATTTTTGACCAATTAAAGGATCTTTAACCATCCATTCCTGTGAGTGTTGTTTGGTTTAGAAACAAATTGACCGACATTGCCCAAGAAGTTAAGACGGAGCCAGTGACTGAAAAGTGCGCACTTAAAGGCCGACACCTTCAGGTGCCACGTGAACTGCGTACTAAGAGGGTAGTTGTGATCAAACCGGACAAGGGCTCTGGAGTGGTGGTCAGGAACAAGGTCAAGTACGCTCAGAAAATAGTTAGCATACTCAACGACACGAGCAAATTTATACGACTTAATAAGATGGAGAACGTATTCGACGTTGTACCTAGCACAGACGCCCATCTTGAAATGCTTCTTCTTCATCGGATGATTGATAGGGACACCTATAATGGTTGAAAGCCTACTGGAGGCACTACTTTGCAGCTATACGGGTCACCAAATACGCACAAGTTTGGCGTACCACTTAGGCCGCTTCTACAAATGATAAATGCGCCGCAGCATAACATGGCTTGCTAACTAGTGAAGATAATTTCGCCTCTGCGACAACTGTCCAATCCATATGGTCATAAAGATTCTGTTCAAATTATAGATGATTTAGATGACATCAACCTCTCCCAAAGATCATATGTTCCTTGGATGTGGAATCTCTATTCACCAAAGTCCCATTACAACGAACTATTGATTATATATGTGAGCGCTTAGCGCAATCTAGTTACTCGTTACCAACTCTAGTCAATTTTTAAAGGAATACTTAGTTCTGCGTACAGCAAATGTTCGTTTTCACTTTCAGAACACCCCATATCGTCAAATCGATTGTGTGGCAATGGGTAGCCTACTAGACCCTGTACTTTCCGAATTTTCATGCTGCTGATAAAAAAGAGGCATTTCCATAGAATTAGTTAAGTTACTGTACTATAAACGTTATGTGGATGACATTTTAGCCATTTGTTCATCTTGGCAACAATGGCCTAGTTGGTGCAGCGACCCAACTGTGCACATACCAACTTGCGCGTCACCTGCGAAATGGAACAGAAGCACTGTCTGCCATTATTAAACATCCTCCTCAGTCGCAGGTATGACGAGCTCATTAAAAGGTCTGCCTACAGATAAGCAATCTTGTCTGGCCAATATCTGCACTTCACCAGCTTCACACCAGCACGGTACAAGCGGACCTTTGTGAAAACTTTAGTTAGTCGTGCTAGACGGATTTGCTCGGCTGATAGTCTAGCCGACCAGCTGGAGTTAATTACAACAACACTCGTTGCAAACGGTTATCCACGAATATTTATAAAGAGACACAGTATAAAAAGAGGTCCGAAAGACTTGGTGCATACGGCAGACAAAAAAGATATATATCGACTTGGCCTTCATGGGTGACTTTACTGTATTGAAAACCACGAAACGTTTAATCTCTGCTACGCAGAGAAGTTACTGTGCTGCTCAGGTTGTGGTCATCAATAGAACCTGTAACTTGCCGATGCTGCCAAGGAAGGAAGCTCAACCGATGGGGGTCAAGTCACACTGCATATACAAATTCATGTGCGACTGCAAATAAAGTTTCATACTCAGAACCAATCGATCATTGACCTTCAGAATAAAGGAACACGTTCCAAGGTGGCTTTACCGTGAAATGGACCAGAATCCCTCTCCCACTAAAGTTCCGTACTTGCGCAAGCCACCAACTTCCTTAATACATAAACACCTACTGACTACGCCTGACCGGATAAAGTTTGGATCAGCGTTCGCACTTGTATTACGTCAGCCTATTCACCGCTTCCTCCATTTTGCCGAGGCAGTTGCGAGCCTCCCTTAAAACTGGTATTATGACGGAGCGGATTCAGTCGGTTGGGACAGTTTTTTGCTCCCACATTTTCATTAACTCGTGTAAATTATGCAGATATGCAGGTCCCCAAAATTTGAAGACTGCTGAAGGAAGATCACCTGGACCCGGGGCTTTATTTAACTTGAACAGTTAAATCGCACGTTCGACTGCTGAGGGAGAGGGTGGATCCAAACGGACGGCCCACAGAGCGGGACGATCAATTTCCGGCGAGAAATCTAACAATCCCGAGCTGTTAAATTGCCTTTTGAAGTGTTCATCCTAACGCTTTATGCGTTTTAACAAGTTGTGGATAGGTGGTCCACTGTCGTCACATATCGTTGCACTAATACAAACTCTCCTCCTACCCGATTCCAGTATCAGCCGGAATTGCTTATGTTTATTATCGAATGCGGCAGACGTATCCTTTCCTGGTGCACAATGAGACAAGCAGGATTTGCGGTCTCTCTTCTGGATAGCACAGGGTTTCCCCCGGAGCTCCTTGCGAGTTTCATTACGCTCTCTTCCAGCCGCAAAATCTCGGCGAGCAACGATACGATCCCAAGACTGCAAAGGGACCTAATGTTCATGTTGTCGATTAGACGCACCACATGAGGATTTTCCTGCTGCTAGTTAGGCCTGGTGAATATAAGACCAACGAGCTTCGATTGCATCCAATGAACACTTATACAACGTGCATGATAGCGTATTTTGATAGTCATTCATAACAGCTGGCATCGCCAGTTGGCTGGTGTCAATGCGGTCAAAAGTCTTTGTGGGCGTACGCCACAACGCATCCGCTGGTCTGCATATATAAGTGCATGATCAGTGTCTAAACATATGCTCCAAATCTAGCTACTGTTCTGGACTCAGCTTCTTCATCTGTAACCTATCGCAATGTACTCGATTTGCGTCCATGGCTTGTTCGAGGCAGGTGGGCGCCAAGTCATCTTGCGGCTGGTGCTGTGTCGGAAATTAGTGCTCGTGAGAAATAAGCGTGTATCTTCACACGAAGGAAGCAACCGTTCAAGGTTATCTTAAAGGGGGCCTACACCACTTTGGCCTCCCAAATGCAGCTCAACAGTGCGTAATTACCAACTTGAGCGCTCACATCCCCAGCCCGCACAAAACGTACGAGCTTTTTCTGTGACTAAGTGGCTCGTTCAGCTGACGATAGAAGTCCTCTTCTACCGGGTCACCGCTAGAGTTTGTGGGTGCATAGGCCGAGATGAGGAATAGACACTTGTTAGTCACACGTGAATTCGAAGCTTTGAAGTAGGCAGTCAATCGGACTGCACTCATCCGTCTACCGATTGGAATCCAATGGACCAGAGTAGATTTAGCCCGATGACTCAAAGCAATACCAACACCGGCTTGGCCGGTGCTCCAATCCGCATCGTCACAAGCTAACCGCAATGAGACAGTGTTGCTAGTGTTACTTGATTGGGATCGCATAGTGAGCTGAGAGCTTGAGTCTTGCAGGCGCGTTTCCGGTAGGATGCAGATATCGATCATGAGGGTATTTACTGTTCGGGCAAGCGCTGCCTGTTGTCTGACTTAAAACCATGTGCGAACATTGAGGTATGCTAAATCAAAGGAAGTTGGAGGGCTCCAAATGGAAGTCGATGAACTGGAATGGGCAGCTTGTTTGGACATGGGCTTGTTGACAGTGTAGGAATGACGCTCCGCGTTCACATGTGAAGTGAAACTAAAAGACAAGCTACTGCTGAAGCAATGTTGGGAGAGGGGCCGAGTATTGGGGTTTGAAAACAGTGGGATACAATTGAAGCCGTAACGGGACGGTAAGTTAGTAAAAGCTTCAGAGTAGGAATAAGAAGACGTGAAGGCTTGAGCAGTAGCATAGAAACCCTTATCCACCCTGCTCGATGCAGCAGATAGAGCACTGTTTATTGTCATCTGTGGTGGCCAGAGCATTAGTAATTTGCTTGAAGCGTGATTCATTGTATTGCGTGGCAGCTAACTGTCAGGTTACCCAGGCCTATACGAGAGAACGATTAGGGTTCTCAACCAAAGCCTTTATTTTAAAAACCTGAAAGCAAGACGGGTTTGGTGTTTGGCTCCAAGGAGTCCGTTTTAAGGAGTAGGCCGCCACTCTCATTTCAGCCCCAGCTTGTAGAAACAGGAGGCTGAGTTTGTCTGGCCTCTAACCATTGAGCAATCTGGTATGAGTGGCTCTGAAGGTGCAAAAATACACCAACCAGCATAGCTCAATGTATTATTGGGGCGTACAAACCATCGCAAAACAGTAAGATCCAGTCTCATAAATATTAGTGCATTTAGAGGCCTAATGTTGGCATTATGAACAGAGCTTTCTAAATTTCATATTGGCTGTTGATATGGAGAACACACCATAAACCTGCTGTCAAAGTCTATCTACTCTCTACTCGGAATAGCCAGACAGCAAACTACTAAATATATTGCCCTACGTCAAGCATGTTTTAGTAATCGCAATCACATCAGAACAATTACAGCATACCAACAATTCCTCACATTCAATTCTTCTACTACGAATGTGGGTGCACAAACTCTGTATCAAGCTAAATTCTCTACCGCATTTGTTTTAGATTTTCACTCGGGCCATGTACCCGTATGAATAAGCAGTATTTCGAAGCAACTCATAATGGTTTGATCAATGTAATAACCGGTTACTTAGCAGTACTGACTGGTTCCTGCTTCACAAGTAATGGTTGAATAAACTCCATTTTGCTGCTCTGTCTCCTGCTAGTTTTAATTTAAACGCATCTCGTGAGTTAAATTAAGAACAAATAACAACCACTCTGCGGCAGAGCAATTTGTCGGTTTTGACATAAAAATTCTTAACAAAGGAACAAAAACATATATAAATACATTCACGAAAGTTAATATTTTATGATTATATTATGAACTTAAACTGACTGCTCAGCCATATGTATGGTTAAACACCAGAGTTGCAAGAAATCTGATTTGATGCTTTTATAAACATGTTTGAAATAAACCGCCCTCTTCTGTCGATAAGTTGAAGCAATGATCACAATGTTTGGTGAGTTGCGTTATCAAAATTTGATAACATTGTTTTGCTTTTACTATATGCTTTGACCATTATGTAAAAAAACAAAATAAATAAGTTCTTTATTATCGGGCACGACGAGACACGCCAGTAGAAATAAATAAATAAATAAATATTTTATTCCCGACTACACAAGGCACGCCCATGGAGGCATGATCAGTTATGTGAAAATGTACAGATATTTTATGGCAACTGTAACAGTGACAGTAGAAACGTTTTCATATCTTTTGATTGCAACTATACAATGGTGGAAATGCAAAATATTAATTTTGCTGTCTTGAGACCGGGACCCGTTTGTTAGGATATAATCGGTCTTCCATGTATTCCAGTCATACCTTGGCTAATAGTATGTTACGAATCCTGAATGAGCCAATAGAAAATAATTGAACAGCACGTTCGACAATATAATGAGTTCGTGCGTAAGTAACGCAACAATCAACGGTGATATATTAGAAAGTAAACAAACGACAGTATATGCCAAAAATTGTAGAAAGTAGAGACAACAGTATATGCAGATGTAGAAGTTCTAACGTAACAATCCTATTTAGAATGGTGACGCTATTTGACCTGCCAGTGTGAATTTGTGAGCTGTGAATTTATTCCGTGGCAAGTCACATTTGCAACGTTGTAGTGTTGTTAAATGGATATTTGTGGCTGTCTATAGGGAGAACGCTTACCAGGCAAACACCCGCCACGTCTTAAACACTGCCGCCCATCCGTCGATTGGCAAGTTGTAAATGGCTATGTTTCTTCTTGAGTGTTTGTTTGCTCGGTCATTTGCAGTCCAGTTGCGTCCAGTTTTTAATTGACCGATACGATAGACGAGTGCCTATTACTTTCCTGGGTCCTGTTCTGTTTTGAAGAAATGGCGGAGCCCGCTTGGTAAGTCAGGAACTAAATATTCTTTTTGAATATGTTTTGTTGATTATCTGGAGAACCACGTAAAGTCTTCGTGAGATATACATTGAAATTTGTTGGATTGTTGTTGAAGTCTTGAAGGATAATATATGGTTCCGAAAAGCCCATCGCAGATCCCCCGGAGTATGTTGTAAAATTGATTGGAATTATAGGAAACCCCGGCCATTTGAGCGGTAAGAGCGGATTGAAAAGCTCAGGAGTACCAAGGCTCTGGTTTTGTATCGGCAGGAGAATGTGTATTGTGAAGTCAAAAGCATGGCTCCAGGCAAGAGATATGTGGAGGAGATAGTGTTAGGCAAGCTGAACCAAATGGTTCAAGATAACGAATGATTTGTCTAATTAGTTACTTACAAACGCTGTTGGTAATCTTCCTCGGACGTCCAGATAAAGTGACTATGTGCCGTGTACTCTTGCCGCAACGATGGACGATTCCTTGGGTGTTTGTCGCCTTACCTGTGATAAAATCGGAAACAAGGGCAACGAACAGAGACTGACACAGTGACAGACGAAGGGAATGCATCTGGAACGTAGTCGAACAATTTCAACATGTATACGTGCAATATTTATGTAAGTATCACATATACACATATATCACAAGTGGCGAAATGCGACGAGGAGTGAGCAGAAAACGGATCAGCAGAGAATAAAAGATTGTTCCAAATTAGGAATGAATATGAAGCGAAGAGTGGTTGAGGGGTTCTAATGCGCGTATGCTTAATCTGTGGGAACCAGTGAGAGAAGGACGTGGTGTGCAGATTATGTGAAGGAATAACCCCCAGACAAAGCAACATTAGGAAAGTAAGAAGTCAGGGTAGACAAATGCATGTAATTTAGCCTTGAATAAATAATGAATGCAGCAGAAAGCACAAGAAGAAAAGAAAAGGGTCAGTAAAGCGGGTTCCATTGTGGAGAAGTGAAAAAGCAGACGACGTTCTTCAGCTGATGTTTACTTCGTGTTAAAAAAAGAAAGATGAATAATACGCAGCAATGTAATTAAGGTAAGGGTGACTATTTGATTCGTTCTTCGTGCTAAGTAATTTAATGTCAAAAGTTTCACCACTTCCCTTAGTGTCATCTTCAGTGTACAGCTCCGTAGAGGAAAATCTCACGGAAAATGTCTTTGGGACGTACCGTTTGAAATTAGCCTCGTCGATCTGTGTCCCGTGACCTCTGTTTGTTCGAAACTTAGCCGTCCAGTTTCACGCTTTCTCAGCTGTAGGTACACGGGATCAAGGTCAATGCGAAGGTTCACGGAATTCTCCGTAGAGAACCATGCCTCGAGGAATTCACCTATTTTCGTGTCCCTCCGCGCGCCAGAATCTTTGTTTTGTCCTAGTTAACAATGTGTCCTTCCTCATCGAGGTTCGCTGAGATCCGTGACGATACATGATGATATCGACAAGCACGTTTGTGCTCTTTTATTCTTGTGGACAGTTTTCTCCCCGTTTGAACTACATAGTCTTTGTCAGAATTCTCGCACTTTATCCTGTAGATGACAGTTTGGTGTTCTTGTGCCTCCAGTCTTTCTTTAGGTCTAGATAATAGTCTTTTCAAAGTCGCAGTTGGTATGTGAGCCATCGTCAGGTTGTGCGGTTTGAGGAGTCTGGCTGTCGTTTCCGATATGTTTTTGATGCACGGCAAGGCGATGTGTTTCTTTGTCGTTGGTGCAGGTGTGGCAGTTGTGCTCATTCGCTTTAGGTGTCTTCGGATGAAACAGCGTGGGTAGCCGTTACGAATGAAAGACATAAACAGATGTTCTTCTACCTTACGTTTTGCCTCCGCAGTATTGCCATGCGATTCTATCCCACGAAACAGGGTCCGTATCCAACTTATTTTGTGACACTTAGGGTGATTGCTGTTAAAGTTTAGGATTTGGTCGGTGTGTGTTGCTTTTCTGTAAACGGTTGTCTGTAATTCGCCTTCTACCGTTCTGGTGACCAGCACGTCCAAAAAGCGTAGATGGTTTTCCACCTCTTCTTCTATGGTGAAACGAATGCCTTCCATTGCATTGCTAAGTAGGTCTTTGCGGTCTGCAGCTGGTTGCGTTGGCGAATCACAAACGTAGCGTCAACGTATCTCACCCATAATTTCGGACTCAGGACTAGGAGTATATCCTCTTCTAACCGCTGCTTGACAACTTCTGCAATGAGTCCAGATATGGGGGATTCCATTGGGGCTCCTTTAACTTGGTCTTAGAACATTCCGTTGAATTTGAAGTAAGTAGTAAAACACAAGTCGAGGAGCTTGCATCCGCTTTCAATTGTTAGCTTCCCAGTCGTTTGTCCTCCATGATTCAGACATTCTTTGATATTTGATATAAGCAAAGATCTATGCTTACCAGTTATTGTTAATGGTACTGAGGAGACAATACGAAATGCATGCATCTACCAGCCTTCGACTCCTCTTATTGTCAAAATGAGTTGTTTTGCTTGTTGCTTGCTAGAATCGGAACCACGGCATGTCTTATTTGTGTTTTGGTTTCTTCGTTAAGTCCATTGGATTGTAAGGTCTTTTCAAATTCTGCTTGGAACTTCAGGGTTCCAGAATCCTTGAAGTTTTAGTTAAGTCCCTTGCTGAGGACCTGTCGTTTAATGTCATCAAGATTCCGTTTGGACAGGTTCCTGACCCAACCATCGTTGACATCTGCGCACTTCAAGCTGGACAATTTGGACAACTTTTCTCGTAGGGCGGCTTGCTTGTTTGCTTTTGCAATTGTTGCTTTGCGAGCAATCACTAAGTCTAATTTTTCTGTTATTTGTTGGCCGACTGTTTGTAGGCATGTAGTTCGGTTTTCCTTAAGGCATCTTTGATATTTCTCGATCCGATTGTGTGCATCTTTGATCATCATCCTCACCCTACGTTTTCCAAACTGCCTTGCAACTGCCCACGCTTGCGGATGGTTTATCGGAGGCTTATAGTTTACACTTCTGGAAGAATGTCATTTCGTAGGCATTCATGGAGGCAGAATAACTGTTCTTGTGTGGAGGCTTTCCGGCAGGCAAAGTCTTCCCAACGGCGTGCAGATCGGAGAGTTGTGCGCCCATGATTGTTTGCATTGATTCGGAATAACTGTAGCTCGGGTTGGTAGTTAACGTTGCGCCGGAATAGGTCGATAGTATGGCAAGCAAAGCACAAAATATGAGGGAGAGACAGTGTTGGATCTACAGAGCTTAAACCGCTTTTGTCTCGGATGTCTGTGAGCAATCAGAAAGAAGAAGACTGGGCAGAGGAGGATAGATTAGAGCCAAGCCCGAAATGTTCTACGTCCAACTGAGATGAATGTAAACTGGGAGCGCGAAAATGGAAGATTGATTTCTGCAAGGATAATAATCTCTTGCCGAGAAGTGGTAATTTGTACAAATATAACAAGGTGTTGTGAACAGACCAATGGACCTGTCGACGATTCATCGGTAAGGCCACAGCAGTCAGAATTAAAGGTACAATTTAATACCCAGGAAGGTTTATGTTGTGTCCCCAGGCGTTCGACTTCTTAAATTGCGCCCCACGAGTCAAAAAAGACACGCACCGGACAGGAGGTATATTTGCAAACACTACACGGGCCGGCGTGGGTATCAAAACACACAAAGTTCAGTCCCAGTCACGGCTGACGGCTAATTTGAATTTATCGATCTGAAAGAACCACGGGTCATGTGAGAGGCATGTAACAAGCAGTAGTAACAAATGTTCTGAAACATGGAAAACACTGTGTTTTTCTTTCATCTCCAACACCTCCCTCTCTTAAAAAACGGGTTACCTGGTGTTCACATAGGTCTTTCGACGCGGATCCACCTAAGTCCACTTGGATCTGCGACCATGGCGGTACGGGCTTCGGCCAAGACATCAGTGTCGCCCGTACTGGTAGATGAGTCATTGACTCTTTGATCAAATTTAACTTCGTAATCCGGTTGGTTCCGTGCAGCTTAACATTTGTAGAGTACACTGGGTAGATTTTTCCATAGTGTAGCAAATCATTGAGTCTGCGTTCACAGGCGATGCTTCCTTCCAGCTGCAGAGGTTCCTCTGAAACATTTTTAACCGTTAGGATTGTAGGTTTGACTGACGATGTGCCAAGTCTTGCCCGGGTTCCAAGAGAAGTGCTCTTGAGAGCATGCAACGTTTCTGGCAGCAGCGATATCGGGACATACTTGCGTTTCACTGTGGGGTATTTCCTCTTCCCTGAAAAGTGTGTACGAAATACTGCAAAAGGCGTCTCTCTCACTGTGCCGAGATACCTGTTTCTTTTGCATTTTGAGCTCGCTTGCAACCTTGGAGTATACGCGCATCTGAGTTGGTGCGCCTTTTGACAATGATGATTTTTGTGGGCGCAATTTCTCACAGAATGTCTTTCATCACAGTTCCACACTGCAGTCGGGGGCTTCCAGTTCGGCACGTTTCCATTCACATTTTGGACACCAATGACTGTATGACAGGGCTGGGGTTCTTCTCTGTGTTCTGAAGTTGCAATCGTTTCTGGGTCATGATTCAAACTGGGCAGCTTGTGGTATTCAGATGCAATTTCCTGGGCTGTGAACCTCGGTTCCGGTTCCCATTCCACTTGAATGTTGAGCTTTTCTGATAACAACTGAATTAACTGCCACTGTGATTTTTCAAACTGGAGTTGTTGCTGTTGAAGAAGCATCTGCATTTGCTCGAACGAAATTGACATGGTTATCGGAACCTCCGTCGCCAGAAATCTGTTGTGTCCCCAGGCGTTCGACTTCTTAAATTGCGCCCCACGAGTCAAAAAGACACGCACCGGACAGGAGGTATATTTGCAGAACACTACACGGGCCGGCGTGGGTATCAAAACACACAAAGTCCAGTCCCAATCATGGCTGAGGGCTAATTTGAATTTATCGATCTGAAAGAACCACGGGTCGTGTGAGGGGCATGTAACAAGCAGTAGTAACAAATGTTCTGAAACATGGAAAAACACTGTGTTTTTCTTTTACCTCCAACAGTTTACACATGTTTCAATTGAGCAATGAACATTGAAACTGTGAGACCATGAATGGAGATGAGAGCGCCTGTGTAGCAGTAATTCATGTATGTGCTGTAAACCTTTGGAGTGTTAAGGACAACAAACGCTTCCGATTTGTTGTGCAAAATGGTCTCAAACAACATGTGTTTTGCGGGAGTGTAGTAAAAATCTACACATGAACAGAGCAGCATAAAAGAGATAAATGCTTTGTTAACTTAGCAGTTTTTACTGTATTGAACGGCCTTATGTCTAAGCGTAGCTGACCAAATTCATCATCATAAAATATATCGCTATCAAAGATATTTGCGTGCATACAGTCCTTCAGTTTCAAAATCCCCAGGTACCCTGCTCATAGAGGTTATAATAAAAAACCAGGTTGTGCATTTCGATTGCATTATCTTCTAAGCTTAAATTTGGATTTGGATGTGTGTTCTGTCATCTGGCACATAGTGTTTTTGTCACGAAATTTGTCAGCAGGCCGTCGAATGTATGTGGACTAAATGAAGCGCAGAGTAGTAGTCGTAGACGAAAACAGTTTCTAGAGATATTAAATAACGGTATTCAGTTACGTAGTTTAGTTACAACGGAAGATCGGTGGTTTTGCATAGATTGCGGGGTTGACAACTTAAGTTGGTGTAGTTATTCTATTTCAGAAGCGGACAGCAATTGCGGTTTGCGTATTTCTAGATCTGATGTAAATGATTAGGTCTATTTGCGATAGCGCACCGAACTTCAACAAAGTACTTGTGGGCCTACAACTATCCTTCTAGTTAGATAGAAAAGGCTCAGAATGCAATTGGATCAACAGCGCTGTGTACAACATAAAACTTTTTGTGCCGCGGTTGCTATATATTTGAAGCTTATTCAAGGCAGTATTTGAAATGCGTACACAATTTAGATGGCAAAGCAAACGAACCCTCTGCTTTAATAGCTGTTTTTTATCTCCGGTCCTAGATGCGCTCCTTTGTTTATGAGCAGCGAATTCCAACGTTGATCAATCTCGAAATATCAGGCGGAACATTAGTAAATACCAATTCAGTTCTGCGAGGTTGTCTAGGCTTATGAACCAAGGACGCAGATGGAAGAATGCTCCGCGTCTACCGTTTGCTAACGAACTGCGGGACACAATGGAGGAAGCCGGTGAAGAAATGAGTGTTTTTTCTCAACATAATTTATGTTCGTCCGCGGAGCGCCGTGGATCTGAGGCGATATTTTGGGCCAGGAATTGTAAAACCACAGTAGAAAATGCCTCAGCTGCAGTGAGTTTCTGGAACATTGCAGTCACTCTCATTCTGGTGAGTAGGCGGGTCCAAATCAAGGAAGTTCAATCTGCCTTTGGTTGCTTATTAAACTTGTGATGTTCCCGCCGGTCGAATGGCTGAAAAATTGCAAGAAGAAAAAGCCGTTTTGGGCCATTCGATAGGTCGAATTCACCAAATCCCGCAGAAAAACAATTGGCTAATGTTGCACTAACAATATTTTCAATACGTTTGCCACCCTTATATCACAAATTCCTAATTTTATTGAGGTAAGCGAAATTGTCAAATACAGGTGCTCCCAAAACATGTGGAATTGTGTTACATCTATAGGGCTTTGAAACGCATCGCACAGAGCTTCAGAAATTTGAAGGGTAATACCAGATATTTACACATTACGGATGTATTTATTATGGAATATTAATAAAGACCGGCGATAATGCTCATCTGAGACACTGGGCATAACGATTAATACTTTATTAAAAGCCTTTATTTCTCCTGGAGAAAGCGCAATCAGAGCAAAACTCTCATGTGAGTGTTGGGTTATGGTGTACGTGTGCAACCCATGGAGTCAAAAAACCGAATGTGATCATATTCCAAGGGCCAGATAAGTCGCTAGGCTTTGAACGATGTATACATCGTCATTTGCAAAACCGGATAGATACCCTACTTAAGTTTAGGAAGATTATTGACAAGCCTGGATTGTATTTCGTGCATCTCTTCCGCATACTCCACGGAAACACTGTTACAGGTAAATATACTTACGGACAATTGTGGTAAAGTGGTAGTGGTAATTCTTGGGGTTTCCCACATCCTCAGTTTTACGATTGATCTTGCATCTAAAACATCCCTCAACACCTATTGACATGCAATTCTGAGCCATGCATTTCAGATGTGACAGCACTTATACAGAACGATTTGGCGTGGATTCTAACCCTCAGTTGAAGTGATAAATAAACAAGTAGATCAATTTTCATATATTAAAGCAGGAGGAGCTTTAGATAGAACTTCAGTGGCCTTATATGGCAATAGATGGAACTGAGCGTAAACCGGGATTAAAAGTTATTGAAATATAGTTTTTAATTTTCTTCGACAAATTGGAAATGACAGAAAAGATGTAGGTTACAGGTTATTGAAGTTTCATGCAACAAATTGGTTAATATGTTGTTTAAACGGACGTCCTCCGCAACCAGGTGCACTTTTCAGGTAAATTATTTCGGTTAGGTAAAGAGGCGTGCAAAATTATGTGTTTCTTAGCAACAAAATGAGCCAACACACATTTGGAAACTGTGGACAAGAAGCTAGGTTTATCCTATAGGTATTTTAGGGCCAATATGGAAATCTGCCGTCCGTCACCAAATTGAATATGCATCAAATATAGACGGGGCAAGTACGACATATTAATATGTGTATTCGTGCTAGGTGACAAATTGCCGTTGCTGCGGACAACTAATCCATCCTGAACGGATAATATATTTAACAGGATAATCAACAATCTATATCGAGATGATCGAGCTGTTTGACTCAAGTTTTCTAGCGGCGCAATTCATGAGGGTGAATGTGTTTCCATTAACTGTTGTCATCGGACGGACGCTGCATTGATAGTTGAGATGTCATTTGAAGCCACTGGTAAAGCAGGCAACGAACTGGATGAAGCTGAACAGATAAACAGGTGAAAGCGCATGCGATAGTCAGAACGAATGTTATGCTCATGAAAAAGGAAACCATTACGCAAAGTTGGTTTTAATATACTCCAGCCGAAAGCGTTTCCGTGTCCGTGGTCCGAGATAAATGGGCATTGTGGATTATTGCTTTTACAGATCCGTATACGTGGAAAGATAGGTAGAAGAAAACAATGAAACCGCTGTCTCCGGAGAATTTTTTTCTATAAGTTTGCCTTAGGGATGAAGTACTACATGTGGAAAACAAACATGTGTGCGCCGACTTAAAAGCATGCTGTTAACGTGAAGTAAATTTAAAACCAAAGTTAGAAATGAGATACATTTGTGTTCATGATAATTAATTGTTATAGATAAATATGAGGAAGAGCAGCGTGTAGCTCCGCGTACTGATGTTAGGTATTAAACGTCTAATTTAAATGGGCTATCAATAACTGTGAGCATATCCTTCGTGGTTGAAGCCCCAGACCAATATACTAAGAGGACGAACATTTTCGCGGAAGGTTGTCATGTTTGATGCCATCAAAGCCGTGGTAGTGGCGCAGCCACGATTGTCACTCCAGCTGCATGAACCCTAAAGCAACTGGTACGCCGCAGCTGAAATTGCTCAAGCAAGCTGATAATAGCGGCTGCTGCAATTGGCCACGCGTGTAGGCGCACGATTTGCCTCCAAGCATAGGCAAACTGCATTTCCTTTAAGGAGCACACGGATATTGTGGTAAGCGCTTCACCACAAAGAACGGAAAGTACTAAATACTCCACAAGGAATCCTGCATTAGGCGGCTAACAGCATCAATGTACAAACGCATGTACACAAAATGGTTAACCTTGATCTCGAAATCATCTGATCATTCTTTGGACGTTTTCATGGCAAAATGTTAATGTTGCCCAATTGGTGTTGAATTTATTGCTATGGACGTCCTGGAGTATACAAACCCTGAAATAAAATCCGTGACGGCATATTATCTCTTCCTAACCCGGGTGTTGATACGCATTTGGGCTCAGTCGAGCTGCGAGTGTCGTCGTCTAATAAAGCGCATTAAATGAGTTCCTTGACCAATTTCAGAAATTATTTCAATCGTCTAACTAATTGCTAGTCAGTACCTAAATTCAGTACGTAAGTTAAAAATTTCTATGTACCTAAGTTTTATGATGACTAACTAATTTTTACTAAATTCGGTGAAATTTTAAGCTAAATGCTGCGCTTGTAATGCGTTAATGGTCTATGTTTTCTTCAAAGTTAATTGTTAGTAATGGCTTTGTGAATAATTCTTTCTGAACGCTGCTCCAAAACAGCAATATGA
This sequence comes from Dicrocoelium dendriticum, assembly GCA_944474145.2. Taxonomy (NCBI): domain Eukaryota; kingdom Metazoa; phylum Platyhelminthes; class Trematoda; order Plagiorchiida; family Dicrocoeliidae; genus Dicrocoelium; species Dicrocoelium dendriticum. Next base: position 1,329,081 of record CALYDF020000004.1, read on the forward strand.
GAATCCGTCCGTAATAAAAGCTGATCTTTCTGACCTATATTTTGCTATATCAATTTTATTTGACTCTTCTTTGAAAGCATTCCGATTGTATGCCATCATAAAATATCCTATCATTGTATATCATTGCTCGGTTTTTATTATGGTGGATGTTATCTGCGGGCAAATTGGGATCCGCCTATCAGAAAGCTGATTTACCTGCTCGTATGTTTACCTGAAACTTGCTTAAGGAACCTAAAGAGATAAGGTTAACTTTGTTATGATGCTATCAAGGACCTCTATCTGAAAAATAAATAATTATCTATCTTTAGTAAAACCTGAACTTAGTAACGTTTTATTTGGTATAATGCCGTCTGTGTAGGGCACTGTCCAAGCAATGAACTCACAGACAGGGATATTACAATGCACCGTTAGTTCTTATACGCGTACAGCCTCGTGAAACTCAAACTTTATTCGCTGCGCTTCCGTGCGATGCCTGTTGTACTGCGCTTCTTCATAGTAGCCGTGAATGCTTCTGGGATCAGGCATAACTTTTAGCTCTCTAATCAGAACGCCGTCTCGTGTTGACCTTTAATATCTACACGCCGATAACAAGCCCAATTGGGATAAGCGGTATACGTACAGTAATCCCGGTACCAAAATCTGCTGTTCTCATATGAACACAAAATTACGCATCCTCTTATATTTGGTCACCAGAATCGATGTAGTTCCACAGGAATTTAGCAGCAGTCGACCTCGGCTCAAGCAAATGGGCATAATCGGTTTTCTTAAGAATTTAAAGCGCGCAAATAGGGTTGCCGTCCGTAACTCAAAGTGAACCGCCTCCTTAAAATAAGTAAAGTCTTGCGGTGCATTTGAGTAGAAAACATGTGAATTCACACAAGTGTATAAGTGCATAGCAGGTTTATAAGGTATATAAGCTGACTTTGCTTTATACCTAGTAAGCCTCTTAAATAATCCACAAACATTTCGACGACTTCTGTTTATCCATATATTGTCTGACCTGTCATGCAGGTTTCTGAGAGCAGTCTAGTTATTGAGGTATACTTCTTCGTGTTTCACTCTTCAAGGTTTGTTTTGCTCTTATTTAATTTGAATAGCTTCCTCTCGTTTCTCCGCTTATCATTTTACCCATCATACGCTTATTTTTAGGATCTATTTATCCAAATCACATCACACTTGGGCTACTTGTTGTTTGCCTGTGGAATTTGGCTCCTAGTATCTAAACACCGTTTCATTTTAATGACCGACATAACAAGGTGGATGCGTTAAAGCCTGGTTTAGGGCAGACTCACCACAACATTCGTTAGTGTCAACATAGTTAACAATCTTGGTCACTGCCTTTCCGAACTCTATCGTTCTGTACATACGCATGGTTGGCGGCATCCGATTTCGGATTTGCCTGTCACTGTGGCGAGCCACAGGACGCCTGTGCCTACAGAGGGACCATGTTTGGCTTGCGCTGCACCACCCACAGCTCCAAATACACGCCCCATATCCAGTGTAAACCCGAAGGAATAAGACCGGGAGGCATGTGGATGGGAGCCACGTTTCATCAACGGAGCCGGCCCACACTCCTTCACAGGCAAACACAAGCACGCTGTATTTGGAGAATCAAGCGCACACAAGGCGGTGGCTGGACCGTAGTCCGCTCCGCACTGACTGCATGGAACCAATCTTTGAGCGTAACACGGCCACAAGGACCGTGCATCCCGTCCCTTCCAGCAACGAACAACTGTCTCCTGGAGCCAGTATGGACGAGATAGCGGTTAATAGACAGGTAGGCACCTTGTCAACATGCACATCAAGCGCAGCCGCACCGGGGATATCAAACAACAGCCAATCACTTGAGAGAGACAAAGAAAGTAACTCAATTGATGCATAAGAAAACGGTGACATAGACCTTAAGTTAATGAGCATATGAAATATTTTGTTTACAAACAAATCCTAGATAAGTTCACGAGGGGAGAAAAATATTAAACGGAAATGCCACGAACACAAAAATGTTATGGAAATCGAATACAATTGGTTGAAACGATGTGCGTAAGTTAATGGAATAGAGAACAGGTAGACATTTATATGAGAAAGAAAAGCATTTGGGCAAAATTGAAAACAAACTACCTGAAATAAAGAGACTTAGCATGCAAGCGCGCGGTTAGTAAAATGATGCAGCATATCTACAGACGCTGCGCCGGTTTTTAATACTTCTCTGCAAGACCCGTCGTCGCCTCTGTAGTTCTCCCGAGTGGTCTCGCTCATGCCTCACTAGACACTAGACATTAGACATTTATAGGAGAAAGAAAGGCATTAGGACAAAATTGAAAACCTACCACCTGAAATAAAGGGACTTAGCATGCAAGCACGCGGTTAACAAATCGGATGCAGCGTGCCTACAAACGCTGCGCCGGTTCTGCCTATGTTCTCTGCAGATCCCGTCGTCGATTCGGTAATAGTCCCGAGTGGCCTCGCTCATGGTTCACTAAGCCTGCTTGACTAAGGCACTCGCGACCGCATGTTCTACAGCACCATGTGCTTGATGTCGATGGAGTACAATTCACCGGTGCTTGCCGCTTCCGCACTTGCCGCTTCTTCTCTGCATGCATGAGGACGTTCTCCCGCACTTTAGCAACTGCCTTCGTGATTAGATCGCGCCATGCAACACGATCAAACGCCTTCGGTTCCCATGATCTGCAATCAAGGTTAGAACGTGTGAGGCTCATTTAAATCATGCCCTGGTATCGTAACTCTGGTTTCCCAGCATGCCGCTTCCCAACACTCAGCAGACCGTATAAGAGTTGTTACGATATCTTTGTCGAATCCATACGGCTCATATGACCGAGCCAGCGCAAGTGTCTCAATAAATGTAGGCAGTTCAGTGCATTCATCCCACTTCGGCGCAAAACGTCCGTGTCTGCAACTCTGTCGCCCCAACCGATGCGCAAAATTCGTCGCAGACACTGCTGATGGAACCGGTTGAGATATCGCACATCCCGACGGTACATCGTTCACGTTTCATTGCCGTATAGAAGAACGGACAGTACCATGCATTTGTACACCATCAGCTTTGTGTCAATGCTAAGCTGATAGTTGTTCCACACTCGGAACTCAAGCTTCCCGAATACCGCTGCTGCCTTCGACACGCGATTACGCAACTCAACGTGCGGCTGCTGATCAGTCTACACCACACTCTCAAGGTAGCTGAAACGGAAGGTAGTTTCCAATACTTCAGCACCGATGCTGATTTGCGGCAATATTGAAGATTGCACCTCCGGTGAAGGCTGAAAGAGACAGACAGTTTTGCTTGTTTTGACGGTGAGCCCGAATTTGGCCGCTGTCGAAGCCAGAGCACTAGTCATATGCTGCAACTCATCCGCGCTGTGTGAAAACAACGCACAGTCGTCAGCAAACAGCAACATACGGATAGTTGGCTCACAGACTAGAGTTCTCGCACCGAAACGACGAATGTTCAGCAACACACCATCAATACGGTGCTCCACACGAACACAGTAAGCACAAGCCGCTTCAAAAGCACAGGACAACATTGCATGAATACATATATTAAACAGGACAGGAGGTAATACACAGCCTTGATTCACACCAGAGATAACTGCAAAGTCATCCGAGGTCTCTTTACTCAGCTGCACCCTCGCTCGCATGCCACTGTGCATACATTCAATCAAACTTACAAACTTAGGCGGGCAGCCAAAGTTATCCAACACCAGCCACAATGCCTCGCGGTTCACCGTATCAAATGCCTTTGTGAAATCAACAAAAGCGAGTACAATGGCTGTTGTTGTTCTCTGCACTTCTCCTGTAACTGACGAGCAGCAAACACCATATCTATAGTGCTGCAACCCGAACGGAATCCACACTGCTCCTCCGCCACGTTAGGTTCCACAACGTGACTCACGAGGCGGTTGAGCAGGATTCGGGCAATCACCTTGCCCACACAACTCAGCAAGTTGATGCCACGATAATTCGTGTAACATTGCTTGCTTGTACAGTGGTAGCACAAGGGCAACCTTCAGCTGAGCAGGCACCTCCTCCTCAATCCACACGCGTTGCACCAAGTGGTAAAGCGCAGTCAACAACGCGAGTCCGCAGTGGTTCAATGCCTCAGGCGAAATCCCGTCGGCTCTGGCACACTTTCCGTTTCGCGTCTGAGCAAGAGCTCTTTGCGTCACATCCAGTGTCGGCGTATCCGCCAGATCCGCCTTCATATCGTGCTGCTTCAGGCCGTTTTATGCAGGCCAGTCGATTTCGGAACTGCTGTTCAAGAGACAGTCGAAGTGTTTCTGCCACTTCTGCATTATATCTGCAGTCTGGGTTTAGGTAGCGCCTGAACTACCATCGATCAGTGTCCTCAGCGGCTCCATTCTCGGTCCGTACACCGCCTTCAAGGAGTCAAAGAATTCCTTGTGTTGGCAGCGTTTGGCGTAGCATTCCGTCGCTCCGCCTTCTCCGTCCACCATGCATTTTTAATGCAACGGAGCTTTCGGGTCAGTCACCGTCGAAGTTTGCGAAACGGACTACTCCTTCCCAAGTCACTGGGGTCAGCAACATGTGCTGCAAATGCTGCGTTTTTCTTCGACACCATGCGCCGATCGTGTCGTTGTTCTCATCAAACCAATCAGACCGTTTACAGTTTACGCGCTCGATGGTCTCCTATGCAGCAGCTGTCAACTGATCGCGAATGTGGTGCCGCAGGTCGCCCACTGTGGCTACGCAGTCTATCTCACACAGGCGTGCAGCCAGCGCCTTCTCTAGCTCAGTATGCTTCGCCACGGTACCGAGGGAGAGAATGTTAAATTTTCGCCGATTCGCGGCGGGACTGTAATACATCGATTTACGAAACTAAATGTACAGTTTGGTCCGCACCAACTTGTGCTCAGTGTCACACTCAACCCTACGCAGTACACGTGTCATGCGCACTTCACGCATATCACGCTGACGTATGATGACATATTCGAGCAGGTGAGCGTGACCACTCCGTGGGTGCGTCCAAGTTGCTATATCACTCGCACTCAGTGCAAACCGAGTGTTTGTGATCGTCAGGCCGTGAGTGGCACACAGTGAGAGCAGCCTGTCACCGTTCGCATTCGCTGAGCCAATGCCATGCGCACCGATATCATCTGTCCACGCTGATGCATCACACCCAACGCGCGCGTTGAAATCACCCAACAAAAATAGTCGGTCGCTTCTCGGCACAGACCGTATCACGGAGGATAGCTCAGTGTAGAATTGATCACGCGTTTCATCAGGATAACACATGGTCGGACCGTACGTGCTTATAAAAGTAGCAAACTTACTTCTTCCAAGTCGTAGGCGAACAGTCATCAATCGCTCGCTGATGCCCGTTGGTTCACACACCAGCTGGACATGGGGGCGATGGGATAGTGCAAATCCGACCCCATGTTCACGTGGTGCTGAGGGGGCGTTGCCCACGCAGTAGAATGTGTAGCCAGCACCTGCTTCATGCAACTTACCTTGCTCAGCAAGCCGAGTTTCACTGAGCGCCGCAATACCGATGTTGTAGCGCGCCAGCTCCAGCGCGACCAGTGCAGTGCGTCGCTCCGGGCGCTCGCTGGAATTCCGGTCCAGTAGTGTGCGCACGTTCCAGCACCCGATGCTGAGTGCTTTGCACGCAGACATATGATTGCATTGGTGGGCAATCGCAAGCGAGATGGTCGTTGTGCTTCGGAGGTTTGCTTGATGGACTCCACCCGGAGCCTTTGGGTCAATAGCCTGACCCACAAGGCAGTGGGAAGTAGATCCAGCTCGGGAATGTGATTGCAAACATCCCTATGTAAGATCCTCTCTCAACAACAACAACGAGGGGTTATTTGAATTATGTAAGAATCCAAATACATATTTTGAACTTATGACATTTAGTATTTTGTTTATTTTGAGCTTTCCTTGGTTATTATTTTGCAAAGTTAAATCTACTTGCTTTAACCTTATCTCTTCTTTTTCTCAGCTTTAGTTCACAAGTGTAATGCATTGCATAAGAATAAGCTTTGGCGATCATACAGGGTAGCGCAAGTTGTGCGAGGTATATGTAAAACTAAAATGCGAACGACCGATTTCCACTTAAGAGAAAAACAGATAAAGAGTTGTGCAATACGTGCCAACGAAGTAGCAGTGCGACATATGGACAGGCTTGAGGATCTACAGTTACTAACACGACCGTCGTGCTCTGCAGCTTCAGAACAACATCCTTCTCAACAGAATGAACGAGCCAGTCTGAGAGTTGCTGAGTGACATCAACTTGAAAGAGCAAACCAGTGTCATACACGTTTTCGGTGCTCAATAATCTCGTGATTAAAATCGCCTTGCTTTCCAGTACAACACGCCTGATTATTACGTGTTGAGTCGGCATGATTCCACCTCTGCAACATGCCTGAATGGTGTCCGTATTGCAGGGATCTAAAATTTAATTGCGAACGTTTTGCGCCACCACAACAATTAATCTGCATCAATCTGCAGAACCACGTTAGCCATGGAAATAATTGCTTGCCAGATATGCTGGCAAATCAAAACAGTTCCTATATAACATCAAGAAATACAACGCATGCTTCCAAATAAACTCATTCGGTGCAGACATCGTAACATCACAATTTATGCCCACCTACAAAATGAAAGGACACATTTATCATAAATCCGGACCAATACTTCCGTTGCAAGCTAATCAAAATAATTTCCTACAATTATATTCCGTCGGTGATGAAGTTGATGAATTGAATAGATAATGTGGAATTTCTACCGGCTTAATAACCCAGCGTTAACAAAATATTAGAATTTCTTCACAAAACGTTACGATGCGCTTATAGGATTGCATTTCCATGTTGTAGAGTATACCTTGGTTTATTTATGGCGATACTTTAAGGAAGCTTTTGTTCATTTAATATGGCAGTTTACCCGTTGAAGTGTACTTTATGTACACCAAAAGCTCCCGCCTTGGTTATCTTGTTAAGGAAATTGGTATTCGCCCAAATCCTGCTCTATTTCGCTGCTCGCCAAAGGTTTCAGGGAATTTACGCGAACTTCATTTTCTGTTGAGGTCCTGGCAGTTTTACACCAACTTTGTTCTCGTATTTGTCGTAAAGGCTAAATTTGTGCTTAGATTACTTTTTAGGAAAACCTTTAATTGGTTTCAACTCTACAATAATTCGCTGAGTACTATGCTACAAGCTCTGATTACGGATGATGTTTTACGTCCATTTTCACCGAAATTATTGTCGACAATAATTGTTGTGTTGTCAGCTAATAATATCCGTGCAGCACTAGATAAAAATGTACATTTCGTACTGCGTATTTCCAGACGTCTCAGCCCAGGTGAACGTGGATATGCACAAACAAGAAGATGAGCAATTGCAATGCATTTGGCAACCTCTTACCTACACAAATATCTTCTTGGCAAACATTTTATTATTTTTACTTAGAGTGAATTTCATTTTTAATTCCAATAATTCATTGGCTAATGCTTTGGCAGCAATAGTACAGCATTGGAGCATAGCGCTTTCCGTATATTCGTATTAAAATCAGCACCGAATGGTTAAGCAAATTCCGCATGTCAATTATCTATCACAGGTAAATTTTGATGAAATTGGGAGTTTAAATTGCCTTTTGAGCAATCTACTTCTGGTAATCCACTCCCAGCTGCTCTGTGATACGTGGAAGTATAATCATGCATTTCTGTCGTCAAAAATCGAATGCTGGCGTTTTGATGTGAAAAGACGATTTCAGCACTCTTAAAGCTAGGCGATTGATTTTCCTTTAACCCTACTGGATTTCTGTGTTTCCAAAATCGTGTTGTTGTTCATCTAGCACTTCGAATTGCTGTGTTGGAGGACTTACACTCTGGCCATCTGGGTGAAAAACAAATGAAGCTGTTATCTAGGTTGACCTTATAGTGACTAGAGCTGAATTCTAATATTCTCCGCACGGCAAAGCACTGTGCCAACTGCAGCATAAAACAATCCCAGACCCTCGAAATAGACACCTATGCCCATGTCATGTAAGGCACGGCAATGCAAACACGGTAAATGTCGTGTTCCATTTTTGGATAAATCTTCTGCATTGATAATAGTGGACTCATTTTCTCGTTGGCCAGAAGTACATTTTAACAAATCTGCCAATTTAGACCTCAGCATTACCGCTTACCTTAAGTCTTTCAGTCGCGAAGGAAAACTGACTGTTTATGTTACGGACAATGGTAATCATTTCAGTGGTTAAACCTTGGATGAGCGGCTTTAACTGATTCCTTGCTGCCACCTCTATACTACTCCCATGCACGCGCCATTCAATCTTTTCGCAGAACATTATTTGTGTTCTTAAGCTGCAGTCACTACCCTCAAACCAGCAACGTTTTGGGGCTTTACAGAAGCGTTGAAATCTTCCTAATGCAGCAAAAGAACGCTACTAATTCGGCCAAGCGAGAATGCCTGACAGAGTTATTTGACAGTCGTCTGCTTAGGACAAATAAGTTCAGTAAGGTATTTGCCAAAATTTTCCACCACCACGGTAATAATCACCTACCATCACGTGGAATAATCCACAACCACCGTGATTCCCGTATGTTTGGAATACTTTAGTTGTCGAACGGTTCTCTACATTTTAGACATTGGGATCAAGTTAAAAGTTATTCTCCTGATAGTATTTAGTTTGTTGATGAGTTTGCCGATCTTTTTGAAGTCCATTTCAGTAAGAACTTCAACGGACGAAGAGACTTCTGAAATTTCCAACAACAATAGCGGAGTTATGAGAGTCTCAAAAACAATCGTCGTATCTGGGCGGGCAACACCTAATTTCCATCCATTATTAGTATGGTCCCAGTGATCGCACTAAATAAGGCTCACTTCAATGTGAGTCATTGTCCACTACATTGAGATTGCGCTTTGCAATCCACTCACACTGCGTATAGTCTAAACTTGAGCATCCAATTAATCAGCGCCCTTGTTACAAACGTACATAAGTTCCTCTGAACTGCGGTGGATGGGATGGTTGCACGTGAAAATCATTGCACCATCCTTGTATTTACGAACCTAGCACAGTTTCGAATTCAGGAATTCGACTTCTGTGTGCTCTCATTAAGCTTTATTACCACAGTGTTGTTGCTGGTTCTGCATTTGAGCTCAATCCATTTCGAGTATCGTTACTTGGCTGCATACCACTTGAAAATGCTTAACAAACAGAGAGACAGGCATTTCTGGCAGTGATAATTTATGGGAGCATTTCGCTTGCAAGCTTAATAGTAATCTAAAACAGTTACTTCTATATAGATGTGACATGCGTTGCCTCAAAAATGATACAAGATAAAGCAGTTTTTACCGACCAATTACATCTAGGCGATGAGCTATTCAACATCGACTTTGATCTGCGCACCGTCGAAATGGCGGTCATCTAGCTGAAGTTTCCCTTTGAACATGGCCCCGATGTTTTACATTTCATGTTGTTTCTGCTAAGAGTCCAGACATCCCACTTAATAGAGGTAAGCAATCACATAATCAATTAGAGACAATACGTACCATACGGCTTGGAAACAAGTTTGTTCTGAAAAGTATGCGGCTGACACCACCATAAGAGCAGTAAATTTAGGACAAATCCTTGACTTTTCGTTTTCGTTCATCCTAGGTAACTAGATATGATACAAACCCTTACAATCTGCTTGCTGCCAAACATGTCAATTTATTCTTACATGTGATAACTCAAGTTAAGTTTCCTTAGTAATTTGTTGTCACCTTCCCTGACTGAGAGGAAAATATCGATCGTGCTGCCAACGCTGGCCTATTGATTAGGCTGCAGTTATTCGGCATATCGCTTCAGAATTCGCCGTGGTTCTCAACAGATTGACCTAGATGACACACTCGTTGCTAGTGTATAATGCGGAACAGGATCACAGATGTGCAATTAGCAGCCTTTCTTCTAGGTAGAATTATGGGTCTACCAATGTTTCCATCGTTGTCAACCATGTGTTCGATTGATTCACCTGCGAAAGGCTGAGTAGACTTTTAGATCATGGTTCACTTTCTTCTCCCGACCCAATTCTAACGGATTAGACACTGGTCTGCCTCATATAAAGGGCTAACTATAGGCATCAGACTGGTGATGCGTACATTGAAAAATATAGTTTTCGTCATCAAGCCGCAACGTCATCCTGCTTCCGTAGGACCATTTTAACAATGCTAAGACCATATACGTACCACGGCTTGCCAATTGCTTTACAGCACCTGAGCAAAGTGCACACTACTATAAGTCACTAATTTCACCGGATACGCAGGATATAGCGTGAGTAAGGCAAGCTCAGTCACGGATTACATTTGTAAGTCCACGATGCATATGGAATCTGGATTTACGCTGGTCTCACGCATTCCCAAAACACTGCTGCTTGGTATTTAGTAACTCGCGGCAGTGAGACAAGATAACAAAAGCGACAGTGCAACACACATTTACAAAGCACCTACTGCGATCCTATGGCTATCCCATCATGGCAGAGGTAAACAGCTCTAGCTAAATTTAGTGAGTTTTGCAAGCTAAATAATTACAGTGTACTCTTATTCCACATGCTGAAAAGCTGAAATAGGCATTCTAGATAATTTTTAAGCGGAACGAAGCTGAACATTACTCATTACGAAAATGAAGATCATCGGTTATCCTGCACTAATCTCGGGCCACTATAATATCAAGATACTTAGTTCACGGGTACGCGTTCGCATGTATGAATCAAAAATGGCAGGCTGATCGATTTTAAAGGCGACACAATCTTGCAATACTTTACGCTGCTTGCACAAATCACGCCTTATTTCAAAGTATCTGGATATGATCACGTATAAAAATCTGTCCAATAATGAGCGGTGAGTTATTTTAAAGCAAACATTGAGGGTTTGGTTTGCAACGCGGGGTCTCAAAATACTTCGCTGTTCACATTGAGTGGAACTGTTGGCGATACTTCCGTTAGGACGCTTTTTCTGGATGTACATTGGAAGCATGGCTCATACACTGAGCATACTTGTTTCGGACGGATTTCACTCATCTGTAAGGTCCCTTGAAAGTGTGTTTACTAATCTGTAAGGTTAGCGCAAGTGAAATGTTATGGTACATAGACCACATTCTGAACAAACAGCCGAAAAATCAGTCTTCCGACGAAGCAGCGTCGCAGCGCATTAGAATATCTGGTAAATAAGCATCTGTGCTTGGTATCCGCTATTAATGCTTAAGGTTGGTCAAATCGAACACGTGCGATTTCGGATTTCCAGCAAACTTGAGCAACTGTGAGTGTGAACCGTTCAATCTAATATCTTAACCGCACAATCAGTTTGAGTGTCTTATTTTCGGCAGAGCTCTACATTTTCCAAATGATGCTAAGATCCGCAAGCGGCTTTTAGCTAAGCTGGATCAGGATCCTGATCTGACATACAATCATATAAATATGCCGAATAAGGTTAAGTGTCATAAAGATTTACACAATGCATCCGGTGGTGGGATAAAATTGTGCTGTGAAATGAAATGCAAAATTATATATAAAAACAGATTCAGAAAGGTAAGACATGTTAGACCTATTGTATTTGGATCTCCTCTGTCTTGACTGGATTGGTAAGTTGAAACTCATTGATGTTCCCTTGAATGTGATCTGCAATGGAGTCTGAGCAAGTCCAGTGCCATCAATAAAGTTCAATGAAGACGTGACACATTCGCCGAAACGAAATTTGCCTTTATCTTTCAGGACAACTTAGGCCAATGTAACAAACTCCAGGCAAGGACAAACCAGTGACCAGGAGCCGAACTAGAACAATGATATAAGACCGTTGCCGTATGCAGCAATACCCACTTTTGATCAAGTACCGGATCTACGAGAACCAGCCGGGTTCATCAAACCTATCAGATACTCCTCGTGAGCCACACCCTTTTCCCAGAGAAGAAAGTAAATGGCAAGAATGGAGTCTGTGCTGATTTCTTGACTGGAATAAACGATGAGTTGGACGGCCATCAAGACCCGGTCTTCGTAAAGGAAGACATGTTGGCAAAACTGAAGGTTAGTAAGTGTTTTGACAACCTAAATGTGTCTGATATCTATCTCCAAGTGAACGTTGCAGAAGACTCAAAAGAGTTGCTGGGGATCAGCATTTACGTTAGCTTGTCCCAGTTCAACTGCTTGCTCATGGTGTAAAAAAGGTGCCAGCTATTTTTCAATGGTTGATCGATACCAAGCTTGCATGAGTTTTTGGAGCCGCTGCATATCTGGATGATATCACCGTGATCGGTCGATCACCGGTAGAGAGATTTAACAAATTGGATAAAGCGTTTGGCTGTAACAAGTCGGATGGTTTCTGGATACGTTAGCGAAGATGGACATTCTTCACTGCTACCATGAGAAACCTAGGTTTTATCCACATTGAGGATGGACGGTGACCAATGCAGGCAAACTGCAGTCTTAAGGACTGTGCCTCCATCAACCGAGCTACAGTCCCTGCGTTGCTTATATGGGCTAACCATTTACTAAAGCGCATTATTGCCTGAGATGCGCAGCCTGCGGGCACCCTGAGAAAAAGCTATTAATCAAAAGCCAAAATTAGAAAAGGACGTTGGAATTCCAGAATACCTTCAAACTGGACAAGGAATTTGTGTCCTCAAACTTGCTTTCGACTCATCTCTATCTATCTAGTGAGAAACTCGCAGCCACAGCTGAGTCAAGCCATGGGATCGGTGCAGTAAGTTTACCTCCCTACTTAGATAAATATCAGGAAGCATTCGTTAATTTCAACAGGACACACACGAGGGTCCAGGAAAATCACAGTAATAGCGAGCAGAAAGATTTGGCTATATGGTTTGCTGTATAGCAACGTTACTCGATGCTGTACGGCCACCGCTTCAACCATTTTACAAACCACAAGTCCTTGTTGGCTACCTTTGGTTGGAAAAACTGTATCCCGGTATATGCAGCCAACCGGATACATTACCGGACTCTCACCATAATGGGGTAGGATTTCGAGATCCAATAGCAGCCAACCATTTCCCTTGGCAAAGCGCATGCGCTGACACGCCTAATTGATAACCAACAGTAAGAACGTTAGGGAACAGTCCTTGCCACGGTGGAGGTCAAAGCTGATGTCAAATATATGGTTAATGCCGATTTGTACGACCTCCCCGTTAACACAAAAACTATACAAAGCAAAGCCCTTCGGGACCCAGTACCCGAGAAACTCACACAGTTCCACAAAGCCAGTTGGCAACCTACATATTTAGCTGCAGATGCAGCAGCTCTATAAGTGAAAAAATTCGCTCTATTGTGGTTGATAGTATATTATTTTCAGCAAACGTTATCATTTAATAGGTTGATGCCGGGGTCAGTCGGGTGAATTTGCTTGCCCGCAGCTGTGTGCTGTCTACATTTTGACACGCAGCTAATATTGGTAAAGGCTGCCAACACTGCACCAAGTTCTTAAAAGCGCCATAGCAAGCGAAGCTCCAATTGTGACAAAATGCCACAAAAGCATAATGCTATATCCACGTCGATTTCGTAGCAGCGATCAACGGCCAAAGATTCATCATAGGAGTCGAACCAGACATCAGGTGGTTTGAAGCTTTTCTCATAGGTAGAACAACAACGGTTGCTAATGTATCAAGACTTCTCCAAATTTACAGTAGGGTCCGCGGTCTAGAGACAATTATAATTGACAACGGCACGCAGTTTACTTCAGCATCTTTTACGAAGTTCTGCAAGCAATGCACCGTTTAACACCGCTCACGGCCGTTTCACCCAGAGTCGAACAGATCAGGTAGAGGTTGGTGGATACATTCAAGCGAGTTCTCCACAAATGAAAAAGAATATAAACATATAGAAATGTTGATTGACCGGTTCCTGTTTCTTTAGCGTTCAAAACCGATTCCACAAATGCTGGGTGGAATTTCGCCATCATAGACTATGCTGATCAGGAGCAGCCGCATGTCATCCGAAGCCATTCGACGGAGCTCCAAGCTGTCGGTCACTTGAAACCAACCGGAAACTCGAACAATATATTAACTGACAGCATGAAGAAAGGCAACGTGCGTTCACGCCGGTACAGACAGTAATAATACTGGACGATTGCGAAGGCCACTTAGCAAGTCCCGTAAGATGGCCTAAAAGAGAAGCACAACGTGGTGAGTAGAAAATAAATGGGTAAAACGAGCATCCTTTTTGTGGACTCAGCGTTGTGTTAACACGGAGACAATTAGCAAATGCCAACCACAGTTGTGTAGGTTACTTGTGCTTGTGCAAAGTTCGTCGCATATTATCTTCGCTCGAGACACACAGGCTATATCTCGTGGTGTATTTGTGTTAGGGCAACATCAAGGCATTTCTTAAACCAAGGTAAACTGGGAGGAATAACCTAATTTGTGTGAGGGTTCCAAGGCCGACTGTATTGCTTGACAGTACTGAACGGATAGCCTCTCAAATTCGTGTTGTGACTCAGTTGAGTTAGGTGGCTTCAGACGTGGCCCTCGTTCCTGGGAATTTGGTAAGGCATAATGAGGTCGCCACAAATTCCGCGGTACGGGCCAATGTATAATATAAGGATCTTCAGTCAAAATATACAAGGAAGATTGCACTACACGTTTATGTGCTCCGTGGCTCGTGGCTGTTTAGTCTTAACCGCTGCGAGGTCTTGTTTGTGCCAAAGCTGCCACACCCGGATTGCGTATTCTACATCAGGCCGCACGTTGGTGTTAAGCAACTGGGTATAGATAGAGTGATCATACCGCTCGAAGGCACTCTTCTGCTTACTAACGTGGAGGGTCCAAATATTTGACGCATTCTCAGATTGCTCTGAGCATAACAGATCAAACTGCATTAGTACCACAAGTTCGCGCTCTTAAGTGACTGCTTCCAGGATATGATCACCAAGCTTGTATGTGATGTTCGGCTGGTGGCAGATGTAAACCGACTTAATCTTCCCCCAATTGAACTGGAGCAGAATGTGGAGTGAAAACCCATTCGCTCTGCGTAGGTCTCGTTGAAGTGCATCGGGGACTACTGGGTAGAGTATCATCCGCAAAGTCTTAACATCGTCAGTAAACAGCCAAAAATCTGAAGCAATCAAATGCATACCCACCTAAGTGAACAGGGAAAGGAGACGCGGCTCCAGAGCCGATGATTGTGGAAATCCACATTCCACATAAATCGGATCGTACAAGGCAATTTGAACTCTGGTCTACAGTAGCCGATACTGCAGGATATTCCTAATCAACCCATGGACAGGATCAGCAAATACTGCTTGCAATCGGTAGGTTTGTGGCGCATGAACGTGTGCTGGCGTAAACCCAGTTGATCAGATGCTATAATGTTGTGGCGTTCTAGATGGTCTACTAAAGCCTCAGCGATGATTGCCTCCATCAGCTTTGAGAGCACAGGGAGCAGGACCACTGGAATATGGTGGTCCAGTTCCAAGCGCTTACCGCTTTGGAAAATTGCAGTGATTAATCAAAATTTCCACTTGATAGGCACAACTAGTTTATCTAAGCAAGTTTGGAAAAATAGGCGATATGGGCCAGACGAGCTTTGTAGTTTCTACGTTTAGTACCCTTGGGTGATTATTATCGATTTCGGGATAGCGATAGGTGCGTAGTAAGAGCGGTTTCATCAACACAGCTGTGGCAGTGTTGAATTTGGGGAAATGAATGTGGGTTTCTAACACTGGCGGACCTTTCTTTGGAATGTTGAGGACTACGGCATTCTTAGGGCATTTTCCGTTTCTTTTGAGGTATGTGCCACACCGACTGGCGTGTTAAATGGTGAATAGCGAACTTCACTTTCCAGATGGTGTTAACATGCTTGTATAGGAGCTTTTCGTTGTGGGCATAACTACAGGCCAAATGTTTTTGGTGACTCAATTAGTCACCACGAACATGAATGTTGCGCTGGGTCAGGTATTTGTTCTGGGTTTTGGGACAAACACGAGCACTGGAACTGTGCCAAGCTGCATTCTTTATTAACATGCGCTTGCGTAGTCTACTGCTGTTAAAAGGCAAAGGATTGGTGGAGCGAACCCACTTCGTTTCCGATGCAATTGCTATTATTTTGCTGAAGCGTCTGCTAGTGCGCTGCGTGGGGCAGATGAACCATTCAAGTAATATTGCTAAGGGACGAAGGCTAATGCAAACGGCTGATGGAAAGCGGTGAACGCCGGTTTACTGTGAACAGTCAAATGGGCTGAGGTAAGTAAGTGGATACGTGAGCAAGAACGTTTACGAAGCTAATGAGCTACCCGACGTATTGTACTACAATCACCTTTGCTTGTTGAAGAAGCGAGGGATTACCGAATGAGTATTAAAAGCAGGGTTGTGGCTGGATGCCCGTCTACAGGGAAGTGCCAAATAGGTAGGAGCCAGTAGGTTACATGAGTATTGCAAATTAGGACGCCAGATTTAAATGTTAGAATCCCTTTGGAGTTCCTTCCCATATATAATCTTTAGACTTGTCTAGCCTAAATAATGCTGCAATAAGGATTGAGTCAAGAAATCTGCATATATTAGTACGGAATGCTGCAACCGTTGGTGTCGATCGTACTTCTCTCGGCAGTCTATCCTATACAAATACATATCTCTAAACGAAGAAACTAGAGCGTATTCTCCTACGTGCTTTCGGTTAGATCTTTTAATAGGGTCTAGTCCGTAACGGGTAGCGCTTATCCGCACTATGTTGTACAAATAGCTGGGTTTTAGTGTTTGGATTGTGCAGTATCTGATACATGAATATCAGGCAAATTATGAGCCTCCGGAGCCACAATTGGTCTAGCTGGAGCGGTTTGGGTCTACCAAGATACTTCAGTGTAAATGGTTCCAGTAGTCGCTTACTGAATAAAAGTTGCACTTCCTTAATTGCTATTCTCTCACATTCCCGCTAGTTAGTTAATACTAAGGAGCAGCATTCTAGGATAGATCGGGCGCAGCACCTGTAAAAAGCTAGTCTTGGTTCCCTAAGCACTATCGACTTACAGATGCAGTCGGTGACTGATCTGACTATGGCTATACTGTATCCCCGGGTTCAGCGAGGGTATTGAGCTGGAGTAGTGTACTCCTAGGTCACGTACTACAAGGCAATCAACAATTGGTGATTCGATTTTTTGTTCAAGACATTTGACAAAGAATAGAACCATAGGAAATGACGTTGCACTGAGTTGCTGAGACTTCCATTTTCCAGTGTTCGTACCACATATCTAACGCGGTAACTTCTCTCTGGATATGGGGCCTGCCAGATGTTGTTTTAGTTGTTTCAAGAGAGAACACAAATGTGATATCACCTGCAAATAGGGATGGCCTTCCTTGGGTTAAACAATAAAATATGTCCTTAACGTATGGATGGAATAACGGTAGGCTCAGAACACTACTATAGATAACGCCGCAAGTGGAGGGTCTATATTGTGATTCCGCTCTGTCGAGCCGTACGATCGATGTACGCCCTGTCAAATAGGATGAAAACAATGACAGCCGCTGATGCGATATACCGAACGCTTTAAGATGAGTCAATAGACCAGCATGTGGGACTCCGTCAAAAGCCTTCTTAATGTCAAGTAGGACGAAGATAGCTGCATGACCTGAATCAAGTAGTATTGTTATAAGGTCCAGAAACACGGGTTCACACTTCTGACAGGACTTATCCTTAAACGCCTATACAGGGACCTGTTAATTATGCCACTCGACAGCATAAATTCAAAAAAGGTGTTCTTTTACTAGCATCTCCATAACTCGCGACGTAATGGGTGTGTGACTGATTGGACGGTAGATGTCATGGTTCCGGCGACACCCACTATTGTGTTTCGATGGAATGACAGCATGCTTCCAGGCGACACGGAACTTGCTGCTTCTCAGTGATAGAGTACATTTGTTTAATAATATGACGGTAAGTTCAGGACTACCTAGCATTAGGATTAAAAAGGTATTCCCTCGGGGCCGGGATAGTAGGACAGCATGGACGACTTCATCACCCTAGCGCGAGTAATTCGAACAGAATCGATCGATTGGCTGAATCGAACGCACTCTTGAATTGGAGGACCACAGCTTTTGTCGGTCTGCGGTATGCGTGGCGCTGCTGTAGCGCTTGTCGCAAAGTAAATATATGGTCCACAAAGCCACGTCCTGGGCGAAAACCGGTCTGCTCTTCCCAAATCCGAGATTCCTGTTCTGCGGTGAGGCGACAAAATATAATCGAGGCCAGCAATTTTGTCACAGCTGGCATTAGGCTAATACCCCTGTGGTTCGCACAGTCTGTGCGACTGCACTTTTTGTATATTGCTACTATAATCGATTCGCTCCAATTAGCCGGCACACTCTCTTTGTTTCAGATACGTTCGAATAGGGAGGTCAGTGCCCTGCATAGGACCTCACCTTCCTTAAATAGTGCAGGTGGGAGGAAATCCGGGCCAGCGGCACGAAAAATTTTGAGGGCTGTGATCGCGTTTCGGACTCCGACCTCCGACGGAGGCTCTAAACTAACCGTCCATGGCACTTTCTACATCACCTGAGTACGAAGAGGTCCGGGATTAGGGGGCCATCTGAACTGATCTTCAAAGTGTTCAGCCCAAGGAGCCATACGGCGCTCCTTATTGTGTAACAAGGCGCACCCGCGCTGTCTCTGATTGTCTCACTGACGCCTGGTTTTCTGGGACAAGTTGTGCGGATTAGCTGGAAGAGCTTGCGGTAGTTGCCTACTGCTCCTGCCTCCACCATTTATTGAGCACGACTGGTCCACCAGGCTTCTTTGTCAGTAAGTAGGCTCCGCTTTAATTCACGCCTAATAGATTGTCTGGTCACGTTGTGTTCAGAACCAGCCGGGAGGTGTCCTCTAGCTTCCAATAGGTTCACGGACCTTTCGGATATCCAGTGACTGATGTGGTGACGACTGATAGTTCCACAAATAGATGCTCCTGTGACGTGCATAATGGCTGAGATCCTATTTCACTGAAGTTCAGTGTCATTAGGACAAGACAGCGAGAGTTTGCTATACAGTGCTTCTTGATAGGCTTGCCTGACCGTGGGCTGGGACAATTTCTCCGTTGCCAATCGTGGGAGAAGTTTTGTGCGCTTTTCAGTAAAGTTCATAGAGAAACGACGGCGCACCAAGGCATGATCAGAGTAGACTCATGTACTCCAGTACGAGCGGCAATCCAGAATGGAACCGCGCCACCTGTAACCCATGGCTATGTGGTCAATTTGGGCCCACCGCTGGCCAGCTACAGGTGGACGCCAAGTGGCAGTTCGGCGCCCACTGTGTCTAAAAGCAGTGCTAGTAAGAAACAACTAGTGCTACGCACACAATCGCCGCAGACGCTCACCGTTGTCAGTCCGTTCAGAGTTAAGTCCATAATTAACACCCAGCTGAGCTTCTGAAGAGCTCAGGCGTCCTACTTGTGCGTTCATATCCCCTGCAAGTACTATAATATCTGAACTAGTAGCACTGCGTAGTAGCCCGTTCAGTTTGTGATGGAATGTCTCCTTGACAGCATTAGAACTACAGTCGGTAGGTAGCATAAGCGGAAATCATAAGCAAACAGCGTTTCTTACTACTTCTTGAATCAACCCCAAACGGGCTGCACATAAACGGCTGTTCACCGGAATCCAATCGACCAACGATGACTCAGCCTTGGAGCTGAGAATGATACCTACGCCAGCTTGACCTGTGAGTGCTGCGTCGGCGTCTCTGAATGCGTGCAACCAATAACGAGAGGATAAGCCGGGTGCAGTCAATTCAATAACCCCGTTAGAGTCATTAATCTTAGTTTCGGACACACAACACACATCAACACCCATTGTGTCCAACGTGCATGCGAGTGCAGACTGCTGATTTGTTTTTCTTAGAGTGCGGATGTTGAATGTTGTCATGGAAGCGGGACAGCGTGGCCTTATAAGGGACTTTTGCCGATAGGCGTCCGGTAATTGCGGTGGGATGGTGGCTGCAAATGGTACTACTCCAGTAACACTTCGGTTGCTGTCAATTAAGCTGCGAATTATAGAAGGAATGTTAGTAATGGGGGCCGGGATAAGAGTAAGAGAAAAAGGTGGAAAAGAAAGAAGGCAGGCGCCAGCAGTAGCATGCTTTCGCTTATCCGCCCTGCTGTATGCAGCAGATAAGGCGACCCTTGATAATCTACGCGATGGCCGATGCAGGATGAAGTTTATGTTTGAAGAAAATGTCATGGTTTTATGTGGGCTGGGATACTGCCAGGGCGCCCAGACCTAGACAGGAGGACGATTAGGGTCTTCATCCAAAGCCTTTGGCTCAAAAGCGTGTCCGCAAGCAGCTGTGTGGCAGTGATTTAGTTTTACTGAAATGGACGCCATCCCATTTCAAACCCTCAACCTGGAGGACCAGGAGACTGAGTTTGTCTGACCTCTCACCATTGACGAACCTGGTAGGACTAGCTCTCAAGGTGCTCGGAGGTATCACCCAGTATAGCTCAAGGGTCAATGAGGTACGCATACCGTCGCACTACGTTAAGGTCCAGTCTCATTGCGACGGTAGTAACACGGGTAGAGAGCACCAATTTAATCCTGCACCTTTCCGCGAACTCAACCGCATGCTAGGCTGTTCTGTTTTCCACACGACAGCATAACATCAAGCTGTTCAGGGATTATTCCCGTATTTTTACAGCCAAATAAAAGCCGCACTCACTGCGATGAATTTGAATATCCAGTGGTAAGAGCCTTTCAGAGCATGTTATTCGGTACCTGCAACTATGCGAAGGAAAAGTTCGGATGTTGTCATTCAGAAGTAATATTCTGTGCGTCCCTAAAAAATTTTAGGGGACGTAGTATTAGGTTCCGTCGTCACAAGTGAAATTGATCCTAGGTCATGTGTTTCAGGAACAGAACAGTAGTTCAGCGCCACCACGATTCCGTTTTCAAAACCACCACGTTTAGATCGACTTGCTAATGTGCTTCTACGTTTAGTTAAGCATGGCTGCAGTTTGCAAGCATTTGACAGCGCTTTGCGAAGGCCTTTCCACTGTCATCGCTGCCAACATGGGCATCCTGAAACCAGCGTAGTTCGAATTGCAGTCACCGCAACAACAGGCTTCTGTCACTGACGCTGCACAAACTCCGCCACAGCGAACTGCACACGACTAACCGAAGTGCGGCCCCACTGCGCCCGCTCCTCCGCAACCAACACTTGCCATAAACTCAGACACACGAAAGCGTAAACGTATACACGGGCAGTTATTCGTCCGTACAAACCAGCTACTCACATCAGATGGCACATATCCAACGCTCATGTTGATGCTCAAGCTCCCGAAGGCTACAACACTGTAGCTTCAACATGTTTCCTCGGTATTACATAAAACAGATATCCAGATAAGTACACAGCACGGAACTCAAATACGAAGGCGAGTACTAAGAACGAATGTGTGCTCGACGTCCCTGAGGAAACTGTGTTCAAAACGCTACCATTCAAATGCAACCAAATTCACAAAGGATTCCAAAACCGTAACCGACAATCCATGGAAATTGTTGGTTCGCTTCTGAGCTTGTGTTTCGCACCAATGTAAAACGTTGTTGTTTGAATTTAATCTAACCGGACCAGGTTCTCATGTTACCGCCTCAATGTTTTACCTGTTTCACTGTAGTTGCGGTAGTGAGTAGGCTTGCCTATCTGAACGTACCCTGTCCCCAAGGGTTTCGGAGCATATAACGCAAAACCTGATTACAAATTGTTAAACGCTGCGTAACAGTTCTACCTTTCGACACATGATTAACCGCCCCACATGCGGAACCCTCATTAATCCTTTAGCATAATCCTTTAACGGAGCGGTTGCAAACAATGTCGTGTATACAGGCTGATTTTGTTGCGAGTTTAGTCGTGCGTTCGTTAGGTTAGTGTGCATATTTCTCTAAGCGGAGTTCCGGCAGGCATCAGATGTACCTTGAACGTAGCCCGCGTTTAGGAAAGATGCTAGGCCAGTTGGTAGGAGTTGATTATACAGCAGATCAGCGACGCCTTTTGTAACCAGTTGATACGACATGCGCCCAGGAAGGTGTACAAGTTTGCTTAAGTTAGAAGAAGGAGTGATCTGACTTCGTATTAACATAATCCACAATATACCAACTAACGAACGGTTAACAACACGTAGTCTATCAATGCAGAGAGCTCCCCCTATAGTCATAGATTCAAGTAACTACTGCTGTCTGCAATGAACCTTTGCGGAGCCAGTGGCAAAGTTAACTGAAAGCTACGGTGTAACTTACATTGATTTAATGAAAGACCTTAGTGAACTTTAAGAAGAAATACCTCCGTGACGTTGTACGTTTTACAGATAGAATAGGTGCACAGCGCGTGTATAGGTTATTTAGCCCAGTCTGCAAACTTGGTGGACAGTGGTGCAGCGTCACCCGGGCACGTGCTTCTGCAGTAACCTGCTCCAAAACAGCAGCCCCCATTCCGTATTCCTCGGTAATTCTTCCGGATTCCCTCGAAGCATCTGGGAATATCGCCACATTGTGGTTATTTTAACGCAGTCGTTAATGATACTCCAAATGCCTTTAAACTATTTAACATTCGGTGAGTACGGTACCAGTCGTGTAAGTTTACTTAAGCTGTGTTTCTCCGCTTGGAAGGTATCTCCAGGTAGGTATGACAGGTTGAGTTGTAGCAAAGAATGATACAGTCTTCGAAGAAATTCTTTGCATTGGTATCAAGCAATCGCCGCAACGACCGCGCGCATCTTTCGTTATTTTAACTGCCCCGTAGGACACAATATCCAAGCAATACATCCTCATTCATCACTCTGAGCAAGGGAAGACATTTTCGCTGACACCATACAGGTGATGAACATTTTCTTGTGCAAGCGCAAAACAGATGAACGTTCGTCCCATCTATCCATGCCGCTCGCCGTCCTTCGGCCACCAAGTCCATCAACCTCAGCACCTACGCATTCCTTAAGCTTTTGCTATCCATCTTATTCATGTATTCCAGTATTGCATGCCACTTCTTCATTGTCATGAGGAGACGATCTAGGTAGTGACATTTTGTGTTGACGTTCACGTTCACCACAAACACCAACTTTACTTGTAACCTAGGCGTTTGTTAAGGTAACCGGAGGTTTAGATGCTACCCATATCATTAGGCAATCCAGTGACTATCCGACAGACTTATTCGACGCGAAAAGCCACATTGTCTTCTCTGGTATATATTATGTATAAATACAGTCTTTACATGTATTATCATTTACCTGTAACAGAGGGGCAATGCCTTTACATTCTTTGCATTCTTCACGCCTTCGGGGTAGGTGCCACTTCTTCTAATCGCGTATAATATGATCCAAAATTTACGATCTGTATTAATCAAATTAAAGACAAAATTGTGAGCGAAATATTAAGACGATTTTTTCGCACCATACCCGTTCTGTGCGATTCCTGTGCAACCAAACTGCTGGAAAGCAAAAGTGACAACTCCGCTCTCTAGATACGGACCATCGCAGCCAACAACAACTTCTTTTATTTTCATCCGTGTTGTGCGGGTTAACCATGTCCTGGCAAATGGTTTGGCGGCAGGTCTGCAGGGCGTGTTTTGTTTTCCTCTGTCAAGCATTCTGGCCATAAAAAGTCACAGATATCACTTTAACAACGCTGTGACGTGGCTGATTCAATACGAGACTAAATAATGTCACTATCTTCTGCCTTTTCTTATGATGTCACCTCATTCAAGATAGTCTTTAATTCGAAGATATTATTTTATCCCTTTCTAGCTTGACAAATACAACGAACACAACCACAATTTTGGCACAATATCAACAGATTCACCCAACAAGCTTACCACTCAAACACTAACATAAAATACATACAATATAGATCTAGCATCTGCTGGTTAAATTTTAACATCCCTGATCACTTATTAAACAACTGCGTCACAGTTACAATGATCAAGCCAATTTTTGCACGTCAAACACTGTCAGGAATAAAACAACCAGTTATTTATTTATTTATTCAAAGAGTGATCACACTTGCTCGCCGTTCTCCTAAGACGCTAACAATAACGTGGAGATCATTCAGTTACGCAGCGTTACCCGGAGTTCCGGCAATCCTGACATCCATCATCTGTTGGAAAATGGCTGGGGCAGCCTTGGCACCCAAAGACAGTCTGGTGTACTGAAGTAGACTGAGGTGTGCGTTGGTTATCAGAAACGAGTGCGACTCAGGATTCACTTCGACCTGTACGTAGGCATCTGCCAGGTTGAGCTTGGAGAAGCATGTGCCAAATTGCGCATCATGAATTGTTGGGCTGAAGATGTCAGCGTGTAGCCGTTTTGTTTCAACGCAGCGTTGTGTCCAGTAGCGAAATTGGCACAGATACGGAGGGACCCAAACAATTTCCGGACCACAGCTATCGGGGCCACCCAGGTAGAGTTAGAATAGTGCTGTACGAAACCATAACTTCCGAACTTTTGCGTGAAGCATTGAACAATTTTAAGGCAGAGTAAGGAACTAGCATTTTGGACGGAATACATGTTAAACTCTGTGAGCAAGCCGTAACACGGCGGGTGTGCGTGTACAAAGGCTAGGACCATCGTAGAACATTTGCACGACAAAGGTGAGTTCGGAAAAAATACTTGGTAAGATGAAGTTGATGTACCGTTGGTGTTCGACTGTTCCCAGTATGCGCAAAAGCAGCCGGACATTTCACATGTCATGCACGTAAGCAACGTCAACGTTGCATAGGTCCGACTACAGCTCGCACCAATTATCGAAGAGGATATGAGCACCGGAATCGTACAGGGACCGTAAAGTACCGCCAGCACTATTGTCAACCAATGGAGAGTTTCCAGAGAAACCTGAATACTTGAAAAGCTGGAAGACTTTTGTTAGGTCTGGCAGTAAATTGAGCTGTTGTTGCGCTAGAGACAAAATCACTGCACCCAGCCTCCATGTTTCGCAGCAGCTTCTCGCCCGTTTTTATAACTGCCCTTTGGTTAAGCAACCCTCTGATGAGCTGGTAGCAACTCTATTAGTCGGTCGAAAGAATGTAAATTAAGACTATGTTACGCAAGAAAAAGTATCCAAAACATTTTGAGTTAATACTACCTGGTACGGTTAAAACTCGCGTGTTGAATGCGCTCCTAGACCAAAAGAAAGTTTACTTAAAGCTACCCGATCCCAAAAGGACAAAAGAAAATGAAGGTCCTTTTGAGTAGGCACTTTTACTGGCCAGGCTCAAGGAGATTACAGTGCAGTCCAGTGTTTCATTTATATCTCGATGGTGCCAATGGTTTTTGTAAGCAAACCTTGGAAGCAAATGAATTGGTACAATGAAAATATGACAGCAAAGTCAGTCGAAATGTGAAGCTTGGTAATTGTGGTGGCTGGACTGGTAAACCGTATGTTTCTTATATAAAAAGGCTAAGCATTTTATGGTTGCTAATTTCGGCCGGAAACAGAGGTGGTTCCTGAGGCAGGAGGGCAAATCGAAACATGAATGTTTCACTTGCATTTGCCTGAATCGGGCTTCATTACGTACCGTGGTTTAGGCTAGTACTCATCCTAGGTAACTAAGGTCTCCACAACATTGAGCATGTAATAAAATACAAGCGTGGTTTACAACATTTCCTGCAAGAACTGCCAAAATACTAGGTAGGTTGGACTGAAAGAAAACTTGTAACGAGACTGTAGGCGTGATCAAGTCTAAACTGCGTGCTTCGCTTCGTCCAGAATGAAATATTTGTTTATTTATTTATAATGAGAAACACTTAATGCCAGTACACATGGAGGCCAAGGATGTTCAGTTGGATTTAGAGAACTTTGCTATACTTGTTTAAGCAAGAATCCGCAAAGCAGGTGAGTCAGTTGAGACCTGGCATCTTTGCCGGAACGATGTCAACAAACACCCATTGCTGGTGACGTCTACGGATCTCTGCAGCTTAAGCCAGCAGTAAGCATCGGATCGACAAGGGAAAGACGTGCTCAGTAGGCCGACTAACGTGAACAAAGCGAAAGCTGACCCTCGAAGCTGGTAACCATCAATAGTCAATTGGATCAGGTAGTGGTTTGCGGGACTTAGCGCGTCAGGAAATATTATTCGCGTTGAAGATGCTGCCTTGTTTGTTAACAAAACGGCTCCTAGAGAAATGCCCATATCGTAGTAAAAACATTCCTATAGTTGTTTTATACAATCCTTCGGGTTAAGTAGTGACCAATATAAGACCTTCAGAAGCCATGCATATTGCTTTCCACTTATTATCTCTTGGCCCTCTAACATTAGCTTTAGGAAGATTATAGGTTTAATCATTTACCAATAAAATCGCTTGTACACAGGCAATATAACTAAATAAATAAATATTTTAGTCTCGAATTCATCGAGCCCCACCACCTCATTTATGATCAAAATTTACATGCAATCATGTAGCGCAACAGATAATTTGCAACGCATACAATTGACTGTGGCCCAACGTTGTACAATTTGCAAAAGCAGTTGAAGCACTCATGTGGAGCAAAGTCACCAGCACAGTGCCAATAAAATGGTTTCAAATGTGCGAAGAGTAAACAAAGATCACTGTAAGTGGAGTGCGCAGAGTAGATGAATGCGGGGAGTATATTTGTTGCAGGCGACAGTAAAATATTGAATAAATGCTAGCCGTTATTCCAGTGCGTAACAGTGGGCAGTATTGTATTCAGTGACGAGGCACGTCCGCCAAGTCACATTGTTAATAAGCGGACTTTTGTGGTTTTTTATACAGAAAAACACTTGCCAGGCGAAACCCCACCACGTCCTGGAACAATGTCGTCGAATGCTATGAACGGTCCTGTACAGCTAGCAAAGCTTCTTCTAAAGCAATTGTTCATGCAATCATTTGCCGTCGAGTGACTCCTCCGTTGGCTAGAAAAAGGGCACAGTCAGGGTCCAAAATGGACTTTGAGGTCATTCGAGAGGGAAGTAGGATATTGAAGGTGAGTAGAATTTCCAGTGTATGGGGTTTCACCTTCTCTGCTGATGTATATTTACTGTGGTGAGAAGAATTCGTGTCCAGCTACCCTCACTGGACATCGGTGGTGGAGGGGTAGGGTGCAGATGGTTGGTTTTGAAGTGAAGCCGTGGTTCAGGTACGTTTTTTTTGCTAGTTCGTACCATCTCAGGCGGAGGCAGTTTCTCATTTTGATCCCGGATCTCGACGATGTTCACGACCTCAGAGCAAAGGGAAGGAGAGGAATAGGCCTAGGGAAGACCATAAAGGACAGCCATGGTAAAAATCACTGAAAAAGTCCTAAGTTAAATCATTTACTTGAGACAACTGGTGTATAATAGGTAACACGTATTAAGCTGAAAATGTTTTTGATTACGCAGCAGAAGGCATGGCCCAATGGAAAAATTACTATCATGAGGATAAATAGCCGGGTTACAGTAAGTGATTCACCAAGTATTAGCTTACTGCCTTACAATTTAACCGGAGTCCAGAAGGTGGCAGTATACTCACGATAAGTTGCGATCGGCAGCCAGAAGATACAGTGACGAAGTGGCGATATTTAAATATATTCCACGGAATGAAGCTTAACTCAGACCACATAGTAACTATTAGGTACATAGGTAGAGGAGGATAGGGAGCTGAGCATAATAAAAACAGGCTAGCATTAAATGGATATGTAGGGTGGACTGAGTGTCGTAGGTAAGACTATCGAGAAATGGCGCTAATGGACTGGGTTTCAGTGGTCTAACGTGCTAGTTGCGTTTAGCATTCTAGTTACTAATTAATAACTACCGTGTCAACGAATAGGTCAACAAACCAGCAGAAATATGTGATGCAAGCAGTCTAAAAGAAAGCAATTGGAAAGATATAGAGTGGCATCTAGAAAGCCCCGAATATGCGCAGAGATGCTAGGAGAGTACGCCAAATCGCGGAAGCTGGAGGTGCTGAAGTTGAGACAAACGAGATAAAAGCGATAATGGACAGATCATAAGCGGCCAACAGTAGCCACTCGATTAAGCAATTCAGTGGCATGTGGATACCTACAGTGTCACCGAATAATTTACGGAACCACCTGCGTTGTAATGCAAGAGAATAAACGTCGTAGGAAAGGAGTAATGCATAGCGAACTACAGGTATCCGAAGGGTTGCATGGAGCTTATGAAGACCAGCTGCCACTAAACAGAGATAATGGCTCTAGGAAGGGTAGTATCAATGGCTGGTGAAGCCATATGGTTAAGACGTTTGGGCACTAGTAGATACCTACCATGTCAATGCATAAATCAACAAGCAAGCGAAGATTACCGATACAGACATTCGGGAAAAGTGAAGGTTAGGGATAAAAGGTGTTGCCACTTAAACGCTACAGGTTCGCACAGAGAGGCATGGAGCCAACAAAGACTAACTGTTGCCAAGAAGAGTTGACGCCAGTAAGTCGATCGGCAGATAAGGGCGCTAGGAGAGTGATCAGTGGCACGCAGTGGCATTTGGATTAAGCCTACAGTTACCAGTGTTTCCTACGGTGGCACAGAACACGTTAACAAGTCAGTCGAGCTGTGATGCAAACAGTCCAATAGAATAAACTTTGTAGAGCAGGCGTTCTGAATACCGAGCTCCAGTTATCCCTAGAGTTGAATGGAGCCTATGGGGACTAGCTGCAGCTAAACAGAGATAGTGGCTCTATGAAAGGTAGTATCAGTGGCTGGTGAAGCCACATGATTCAGACGTTTGGTCAACAGTGGGTACCTACAGTGTCAACGATTAAATCAACAACCAAGCGAAGATCACTGACACAGACATTTGATGGAATAGAAGGGTTGAGGATAAAGGGTGTCTTTAAAAAAGCTACAGTTCTCGCAGTGAAGCATTAAGCTAACAACGCCCAACTGCTGCCAAGAAGAGTTGACGAGAGTAATCCAAACGGCAGATAAGGGCGCTAGGAGAGAAATCAGTGGCCAGCCATGACATTCGCACAAAGCATTACGTCACTAGTGGAAATTACGGTGACACAGAACTGGTCAATAAACCAGGTGATTTGTGATGCAAGCAGTCTAAGAGAATAAACGTTGCAGGAGAAGAGTGCCTTCTAGCGAGCTCCGGATATCGGCAGTGTTGTATGGAGCCTATGGCGATTAACTGCTGCTGAGCAAAGAAAATGGCGCAAGAATAAAGGATATCAGTGAGCGGGTAGAGCTATTCGATTAGGAATTGTTCACTAGTGGATACCTACAGTGTCACAGAATAAGTTACCGAACCAGCTGCGTTGTGATACAAACAGTTCAAGAGAAAATTTTTGAAATAAGTGGTGGCTACAAGCAAGCTACAGATTTGCACAGATGCATGAAGCCAGCAACGACTAACTGCTCTCAAGAAGTTTTGACGACAGTAAGGCAAACGGCAGAAAACTGCTGTAGGAGAAAGTGAGCTGTGGCCAGCAATGGTATTCGGATTAATCCTTTCGTTACCAGTGGATCCCACAGTGGCGCAGAACAGGTCAACAAACCAGCCAAGCTATGATGCAAACCTGACCCACTACTTCAACCAATGTTTCATAACACGCACATTTATTATCCATTTAGCTGGTACGAAACCAAACCAAGTGGCAAGGAGTCCCTGCCACCCAGGTCCACCTCACCCGCGGCAAATTTTGACTACACGTTGCATTAGCTTGGCCAACCGAGCAAATTTTGTTCTTTTACGCTACCCCGAAATCTACCATACGTCATGCATTGTGGTTGGTGAACAATCAGCTCACACTTATATGAGTCCTTTCCTACTCTTGATTTACATTAGTATACCTTCATGTTATCCGGGATACTGGAGGAGCTCTCATTAGAAAATGCTCCAAGGTTATAGGCTGTGCAGTCAGCTCGGTTTGTTCCTCTGGCCCTCGTTATTCCGTGTTCGGAAGCTACTTGGGGATCAGTGCTTGTACTGAGCAACAGCGTTTTTGCACAAAGCAGGTCGTAATAAGCGACAAATACCTGCATGGAACATTAATATACACCAAAACGATTCAACCGCACTCACCACTACGACCGCCGTCCAATGTGGATTTTTGGGCACAAAGTCATTGCCCTCCAGAAAAGTATAAATAATCTGAAAACTTAAGACACCAGATACTTTAATTGCTACTCACCTGGACACTAAAACTCCAAACCTTTCGTATTTTACCACGCTTGACCACAACGATTACGGCGGCCCTAAGAGAGGCACTTATAAATAATTCGACCGAGAATAACCGAGTGCGAACTCCTACGACAAGGTGTTTTCCAGAAGTAAATTAGAGTTCGAAAGGATTTACGGCTATGTTCCAAGATGCTGAGGGTTTTAGTGTGGAATGCGTTCTTATAAGCAGCCACGAAGGTACATTTAACAACACTACTACTTGGCGGAGGTGACTGTGTTATGAGTAAATTCACTGCAAAAATAATTACACACTGACATATCGACTAACGTCATGTTTCAATATATCCATGACACGCAGAAGCAAAGAAAGTCTCCGTCTACACATAATGTCTCCCGAACGTTAACTGTCTACGTTTTAAACTAAGCACACGTAAAATGTATAGCTATTCGCTAAGCGTTATCGTCCTTATAATTACATTTCCCACTTATGCAGGTTGTAAAATTCCGAACACTGCTGGTTAACTGAATCACGGGGAACGCCGAATTGTAACACACCAAAAAATTCCCATTTATCAGAAGGAAGCAATGGAGGCAGAATATTAGTAAATAGTTCCTTTCAGTGCTATTCTTCAGACTCAAACATTACATTATGACGACGATTCGTTTAACGTGCTGGATGGCGCTGGCATTACGCAGAATGTTTAACTTAAGCTGGAACAAATCGATAAACCATGAGGTCGTTGAGGTTGGCAAATTATATACATGAGAAATCACCGCAGATATAGTTCACGGCCGAAGCAAAGGACGTGCTGACTACTTTTTTACGCACATTTCTGGCTTGCCGTGGCTGATGTAGATAGCTGTTTCAGTAAACAAGTGTTGCTTCAGGAATCCGCGCGGGAAGCTATTTGGGATAGCGTAAATTACTCTGATATCATTTTACGTAGCTGAGTGACCGCGCGCTAAAACTTGCGACAGGGTAGAGCTGTTATTGGCCCTGTCTACGTCTTTGTAAAACCCCCTCCATATTTACGTGAATCATATGGGATAGGAACTTCGTAGCTCGACCCACGTATTATGCACCACAGGAGCACTAGTATATATAAGCAAGCGTAGATTGAGTCAACGAAGGTGGCCCATCTGTCTAAAGTGTTGCGGTTAAAGGCTCATTGTAAAGTAAGCTGCGTTGTCCGACCGCGCATTAACTCCTTCCAGCAGCGTTATTTGGGCCCTCTGACAAGGCATCAACCACACTGTACCTTAAACGTTCATTTTACTTTCCACGTGAGGTGTATTATCAGTTTCGATCATGATGGCCACGACCGCTCTCTTCCACTTATGTCGAGATCCCATTTGGTCGTATTTTCCACTTATTTATATACTTCGGCACACTCGAGCAAGCTCACCATAATTAAAATGCAAAATGGCAGGCAGCGTGTTCCTGACAAGTGGTCACCAATTATTGGGCCTAGCCTGGGATTCCAGTCGGTAAACAATGACACGTAAGGCGTGTCAAATACGACAGTATAGAAGTCGAAGACGACTGAACCCAACGTATATTGTGCAGGCTACAAGAATAGGAAGCGAATCAGACAGAGAGAGAAACCTGCAGCGTGGTACTCACCAAAACGGTTTTGTGTCAACTGGTGTGCAGGCAGTAAAACAAGTGGACTTTTCGAAGGTTAAAACAACCGTAAAATCCAATGTTGCAAACTACTGGAAGAGCTTGCCTTCCGGTACACTACACTATACAAGCCAATAGTTTATGCCAAAGCAATGGAAACACAAGCGGACTTCAGGTGTTAAACTAGTTTCGTTTTTTGGTTCTGGGTACCCTCTCCTTAATGATTATGGTTAAGTTATCGATATTCCTGGTATTTCCTAATGAAATAATAGAATAGACCAAAGAGATGAAGATTCCAATTTATATGCAAGAAATGTCTTTTCCAAGTACATATCGCCCAATAACTTCTTCCAGTTTCTGCAGTAACCCATATGGATTCACCTCATTTAAACACGCGATAACATTCGCGCTTAGATGTCTACATAATAAAGAACTATATATTCATGGAGATTAAAGTGACGCATTTTTTTCTGAAAACGGTAGATGTAGGTAGCTGACGGGGTGCTAACAATAAAACCCTCTTTCGGCTTCGTACATTTATTTTATTTAACGGTGGATTCTAAAAATTGTGCGCACATTTATTTCATATTTTAATATGCATGCGCAGAAAGTCGTTATCATTAATTAAATCTTTACCTGTTTATTGTTGCTAATTTCTCGTTTTTTATGATTTTCTAGATACTTATACATTTCTAACACCCATAACGCATGGCCTTTTCAGCCCTTTTCCTATTTTAATTATTTACCTACAGCGCATAATTGCAATTCCAGCGTAATAAAAATATCGGCGTTATGCGCAGACAGCATATAACACCCGGAAAACTGCGCGGAGCGAGTGCCATTTTTCTCAACTTAAATATTGCCAAGGCCGTTTTGCATAACCGATTATATTTCTTGATGTATGATATACTAAAATCAGAATACCATTTTCCTTGTGCATTTACAACGTTTTGAAGTTCAGCACTTTAATTCCCCGTTGGATCCAAAGCATGTTGGTTATACAGCCCCTAAATTTCGCTTTTCACCTTAGCGCACCGCCTAGTGAAGCCACTACGTTATGTACAAAAAGGTGCTAGTTTAACCATATGTCATATTTTTATAATTTTCCTGTTCTTTAAAAAGCCCTTGCTTTCTATTCCTTACTATTACTTTAACAATCAGTAGGTTACCAAATACATTTAAGCAATGCATGTACCCTGGATGGCAACTCTTCGTTAGATAGATTATGCTTTGTAATAAAATGAAGCATCAATGCTTTTCTGCGCGCCGTATCGCTGAGGAAAATAGCAAGGTTCTCTTTAAGTTAAAGTGAAACCCACAATGGACGCTACAAAGTTGGATATGCAAACCTATTCAAATATTAAGAAAGAAGGCAAAAGGTTAAGCTGGCCAGAATAGTTGTGCGTTTAAGTCGCCAACTGCTACAAAAGACATTGAAAAACTAAGTGCTCAAGTGCTTTTTATAGCCTTCGCAATCAAGCTGCATACACTCCTAACGTCTTTACTATCTGTGCAATAACACGTGTTTTGCGTACATGCTGAGCTGATCCCTCCCTTGCACAGCCGCAAGCGACTGTCTAGTAATAGAGCGTTATTTCCATACTTGAGCTTCTATTATCTAACTAAACTACTGGCAGCTGCCGTTGGTGTCTCTTAACCCAGTTTATATCCCGGACTTGTAAATTATTGTTATCCCACCTGTAGGTCCCCATTCTTATCGCTGCGGATGCATGCTTGTTGCTTGTTACACATTAGAATTGAGCAGTAAAAATATATAACACGTATTTTTAGTGGCACGTTGAATAATTGGAGCGCTGCTGTCCCAGGATATACTTCAGTTTTGAATTAATTGCTCAGCTGGTATTGCACCACGATTTCCCATTCACCACCCGGATTCCGCACCAGCTCTTTATTTACTTTATCTGCACTAAGGTTGCCGGGCAGTCCATGTTCGTTCCTCTTCTGATTACTAGTTATTTCTGAATCAAATGCTATCCGGCCGCTATTCTCCTATAATTTACTATTATTTGACATGCAAATCTCCCCTACTTTATTTCCAACACATATCATTCACTGTTTCCTTACTTATGCGCCTCCGATTTTCCCTGCCGCGAAAGCGTCAACTACCTCAGCTGCACAGTTGACCTAATTAGGACGGTGCAGCCGCCTACCACAGGGTAGAGATATTAACAATCGAAGCGCTGATGCCCTGCTTTATATATCAGCCTTAAAGCAAATTAGCTAATATCCTTGTACTCTCTTTTTTCATGCAGCCGCTGCATCTAATCCCACCTCACTTATGCACGCTCCACAAAAGGATGAATATATGCACTACAGATCCGCACATTAGGTTATATAGAGCATTTGTTTGCTTCATACATTATTCTGGCTACCACCAGACTAGTAAGAAACAAGCAGCTGATGCAGTAACCTATCCTTTCTGTCCAGTTCTCGAGCCCGTAAGTTAAAGTACTCGCACCTGTGCTATCCAGCCGATTATTGCAGCGGAGGAGACACAGTTATCTGCTGATCCTGCAGGTGACCTGCGCATTGCAGTACACTAATTCCGCAGGCAGCACTTAATACTTTGGGCCCCGCTAGCCCCAGTTATTGTATAACCCTGAGTAAACACATCAGAAATTTTCCCACAACTAAGAAAGATTTTGCTTTTCCGCCAACACACGCGAGCACATAACATTCAGTCTTTGTACCTATGAAACCTTCATCTCTCCGATACAGCCTGCGCATTTACCATCATTTACTTTTCGGCAAATCCCGTTGACATTTTAACACAGTGCCAATTCACCCGCTAATGCATTGCATACATGGTTTGCTTATGCAAACCAGTTTGCATAATATTTCATGTATTTCAAAATTGCTGTGCTGGAGTAAGCTGCAATCGCATTTGCCTCGTCGATAGAAGGGCTGGTTGCGGAAGACCTGTTAGTTTGGCATAATTCTTTCTTGGTTTGGGTAGTCGCGTTTGCATTGTCGCTTGGCGTAGTAGCCTGTTTAACATCCGTCAAGATTCTTAATACGACTAAGTCTCATTGGTCGAACGAAATTCGAAGAGTGTCTGTAAACATTTCCTACGGTGAGATTGATCTCAGTTATATTAGTTCTTCCAACCAGGAGACTTGCTTCTAACTAGTCACAAATTAAAGTATCCAAGACTGTGTACTGTCAAATAAGTGAAGAGTTGATTCTAATAATTCAGCTTGTAGTGAACTATTAGAAGTAGCTGTTGCTAGAACAGTTAAAGATGCAGGTTGCCATAACAATGCAATTCTCTCATTTTCCTATTCAGTCAAGTAACATTGAAAAGTTTTAAGCTGTTGGACCTTCCCCGGCAGAATCCCGAAGAATTCGCACAAACCCGGCGCTCATTTTAACGTCGTATCTTTGTATCAGTTGTACGAGGATATTCACCGTCAACCTGGCGTGCAAGATTGACGCGTGGAAGCTCCAATTGCTTCCGCGCAAACGGGAAACGGTCGAGTCCAAGCGGTGTACCAACTGCAATCACCCGAAATACGTCAGGGCCGTTGTCTATAACGAGACGGTCCGCGCGCTTAAGCACATCGCTGGCAAATACTCTTTCTTTCATATTATCCTCTTCCAACCATACTGCTGGTCAAGGGTGAGGCCCGTGATTTCCTGACGTATGCGGCCATGTTACATCGGAAAAGCGAGTGACTCCAGCTTTGGTTTCATTGCTGAATTCCGTTGCAATTTCTTGGTTTTCCTATCTTACTTTCGCTCCCCCAATATGCCAACATCCAAACGCGACTTCTTCCGAATTTTCAGCAGGAAACACGATCACACTCCAGACCTTGACAGAGAGGTTTTAAAGACCAACCAATATACAAAATTACTCGTCGATAAACTGGAAGGCTTACGCACTTTGTCTTATCTGGTTGGTCGGTGCCCTATTGCCATAAAAAGCTGGGCGACCTACCTAAATTGCTACAGCTATCACTTTAACATAACGTGTGAGGCCTGCCACTTCCATCGGCACCGGGTCCAACGTTTTGGCAGGATGAGGCACCCTGATGAACACTGCACTCTTACGCCGCACATGGTAGCCGAAATTGTACAGGCCGCCATCTGTAGCATTAGCAAATGCAAGGAGGTTAAATCTGGCCTGACACATTCAAAGTCTGCCTCACCTCACGGCAAACTGTTTGTTCATTAATCCCTGATTCTTATGGATATCTGCTTGCGAATCGGCCGCGTGGCACCTGCTTCCTTCCTTCCTTTCTATGTTGGCTTTTACTCTGACTGTTCGCTTCAAGACGCATCTAGCTAACTATCTCATGTTTATACCAAGTTAGGTGCATTTCCGTTAATACCATATTCGTAATGTGGTTCCGGGTTTGTATGTTGACTGCTTGCTTTTATCCTCGCTCTAGTTGATTCTAGTAATATAGATTAGCCTCTAAATGACGACTAGTATGTTGTATAACCGTTTAATTCTGACCTGCATCCCTGGAACTTAACCGCGCGAAGTTTTAAACTGTGTGTTTTCCGTTTACGGTGGTTAATTTGACATTCAGTTAAAACTCAATAGAACTGTTAGGCTTTTGTATATATATTAGCAATGGTTCTGCTACGCAAACGTGCACAAATAATTGTTTGCAAGCAAAATTAGTCGTGCTAAGCTCCGAGACATAGGCAGGAAGGGTACGCGGCAGATTTCCGAAGTAAAGCCCATGACTACGGCTGCAAAATAAATCGCAAGAGATTGCAACCTGAGAACTAAAATGTTCCAAGTAGCTTTAAGGCATTGCAATGTATTTCAGCCAGATCCACTGATTGAAAGATAACCTAAGGTGCGAGCTTTAGAAAAACAACTATGTTTGATAAACAAAGAACTTGCATCCGTCAGCTAAGCGATGCCATTGGTTTGCGAGACCGCGAATCAGGACTGATTAACCGCACTGAAGATGTTGCCTAGTTTGGCAACGAAACGTCTGCAACCGAAATGCCCAGCTCGGAGAACAGAACAATCCTCTCATCCACACCCGGAGCTACAAGTATTCTCTATAATTTCCAAACAAAAATTTAACCCTGATTTTTATCAGGTATGCAAAGTAATAAACCCCGCTGCATTATAGGCGGCCGGTACATTGCTAGCTGCTATCTCAGCAGCGACAAACAACATTGAGCATGGTGGTAATGAGTTAGTAGTACTCAATGGGTCTTTGAAATTGCCATTAGACAAACTAA
This sequence comes from Dicrocoelium dendriticum, assembly GCA_944474145.2. Taxonomy (NCBI): domain Eukaryota; kingdom Metazoa; phylum Platyhelminthes; class Trematoda; order Plagiorchiida; family Dicrocoeliidae; genus Dicrocoelium; species Dicrocoelium dendriticum. Next base: position 1,365,981 of record CALYDF020000004.1, read on the forward strand.
AACGTCCGCTATCAAAACATTTATGGCATTTCTCACGACAACTATGTACGTAAACGTCTACAAAAGCAGAATAAAAGTTGAGCTTGTACGATTTTCCTTACGTTTGCAATCAGGATTTGCCAACACTTTCACTAAAATGGAGCATGTATTAATTCTATATCTAACCTTCGGAAAACTTCTATGGAAGCCTGCTTGAATGTCATTACAACAAATGCTTCTGCAGTCCAACAAAGCCCCAAAGATACGAACAGACTTTTGAGTCAAAACATTTACAAGTATTGCGACCTTAACCGAAAAACTACATTAGCTTGACTTAGAAACATCACAAACGCCGATGCAAATGAAGAACTTAAAATACTCAACGCTAAATAGCTGGCAACACATTAGCGAAAATACTCAAACAAGCAGGCCAGCTCCTTAATAAATGCTTCGCTAGTAGCCCCGAACTCTAAAGGAAAAATCTATATCCTTTATTGGCTCCGCATTACGGGTTGAGCTTGTGCAGCTGACTTCAAGTTGACCTGAAGTTACTGGAACCGCCTGCTGGGATCCCAATCACCTGGCCCTCAACTATAGGCAGCAACCGCAGACGTGCCTCAGGTGCCAGCACTATTTGGAAGCAGCGCGGTTCCTTGTTCCGGGCATGAACAAAGTGAGCGGTAAATGGAATTTCTTTCCACTAATTATAATCAATCGTAAAATGTCTCACATACTCTGCCATAACAGCCTATGCAACATCAACATTATAAGCCTTCATCCAACATGCCATTACCTGGAAAAGTTTAGCAATGCGCAATCACACCTCTTCTACGGTCTGCGTGCATAACTAAGCCTAGACAAGCGCAACCATTCAATAAGACGTACTTACTGGAGAATTCGACCCGCACTGCTCATGAGCTAAGTTTCAAATTGCCTCACTATTGCGAGAAATCATAGAGATACGTAGTGGAGTGAATACACATCACAATATCACAATGACCCACATACTAGGCGACTCCGGTTGTGCAGACGACAATGGAGAAGGGTAGGGTGTCAATTGGGTCGCAGTAAGAAATGCGGTTATCAACAATCCTTCTGCAGCTTGCATCAGGTGAGTGTGTAGGCTCAGCTGGATTTGTGGTTAAAACAGTGACGACCGAGGGGCCGCCAATAGCGAAAAAAAGGTTAGGCAGTCGTTGTGAGATTGTCTTTATGCGACTTTGGCTTGGGAGAAGCCTGAAGGATGCTGGGTCTTGATGGAGAAAGACGGTTGTTCAGCTATTATGACGCTGTGCATGAGGTGACAGAAGCGAAGCGCTACGTAGGAGGCATGTTGTACCAGTTGTTGACATTGGTTTGCAGGATTTCCTCTCCTACGTCCAGTAAGACTAACTTAATTGAGCGTGGATATTATATTGCCCTGGTTCAAGACGGGTTCCTGTGCGCAATGAACAAAATAGTGTGTAGTGCTTCCGTGTTGTGTCTACGGCCTCCGCCACAGAGTTTTCATCCTGGATCTTTAGTGCTACCAGCGTTCCGAGGGTAGGTGGTCTGTAAACCTTTGTTACTTCGGCGGCAGTGTATTTAACATGGCTTGACCACGGTTTAGGATTGTCTATTTACACTTGGGGTATGTGAGTGGAAACAGTGCTGGTATCAGGATATACTTGGAGCTGTACGCTTTGATGGTATAAGGTCCATTAGGCGAATCCGCAAGTGGTACAAGGGTCATAATTGTGGCTTTCTGCTGCAACATCGGTTCATGCACTGGTTTCCATTTGGGATATCCTGTTAATACCTTTCCAATGATGGTTTATCATTGACGGTCTGCTTCGTAAGGGACAATTTTGATGGGGTTCTCATGCAATTTGTCGTTAGTTACCAAGTTCCTATTTGGAATGTTAACTTCGGAGTGGTTTGTACTAAGTTCGACGATGGGGTTGATATCAGTAGAGTGATCCTGAGTTCCTTTAAGGGGGCTTGATTCGCAATTGTTTGGGCGTAGGTTTAGGGAGCCTATCGCGAAAACCTTATGCATTTACTGCACAGTGGTGATAGAGACAATCTTGTAGTGGCGTACGATCAGGTTTGGTTAGGTTTGTATTGGACTCGGTTGTGGACGAGATTATTTTCACTTTGGATTGACTTGTCAGCATGAGAAATGCTGCTATATCTGAATATTACTGAGCCATCGTGTTGCTAAGCCCTTTTACGAAGCGAAATGCTATGCGTTCTTCTGCCCGTAATAGGCAGGCTGTAAGCAACGCACGTTTTAGATTTCCGTGGTTGTGTCTGTATCATGTTTTAAAGACAATAGCTTTGCATGACCTGATAACACCTTGGCACGTGTCGGCAGCTCTATTGATGGTAAGCTTATTGGCAGACTTCAGAAGTGCAGCAGAGGCTTTACTGGTGGTTTTGTGGTGTCTGACCATTTGGTCGGGTGATGGCACCGTAACTCAAGCGTAGAAAATCCTCCCTTTGGTGCCTCTACCTCGGGCTTGACAAGCAACAGCTTTCTATGGTCTTCCAAAACAATGTTGTTGTTTTTGTTGTAACCTAACATTGCTTCGTTTGCAAGGGTATCAATCACACCCTTGTTATTTTACAGTTTTACGAGGTTTGTCCAACATATGTTGTTCCAGCTTTCTGGGAAATGACATGAGTTATAGTTCTAATAATAAAAAGATCAAGCTAGGCCGCTAATACCTGTAACTAGTGTAAGGTCGAAGGTAGTCAGTCGGTACACAGAGGGTTGAAGTATTCTTTAACAATATCAGACGTAACATAACAAGATAGTAATGCAATGTAACACATATAGCAATGTTGCGCTAACAAATACTGTTGAAATGTCCAGGAAATAAACAATAATTGAAAACGCAGGTTAAAAACATGGCGCCGTGACATCGCACGTCAGAAGAAAACGTGGCCATGACAAGTAAAACCGCTGCCGCGTCAACAAGCGGCATATAACTCTCACCCGCCTTCGGGAGACCAGGCTTTACAGACACCACTCTTAGGGTAAGAAAACTTTTTGAGAATGTTTCTATATTAGCGCAACCATAGTTTCCTGCATCTGACAACATTTCCCTGAGTGCACTCTAAGTGGCAGCCATGCTGACTTCTTAGTCAGTAATCATAATTATCAAAGATAGCTGAACAAACAGTCGATACCTTTTGTGTGGAAGCAGTGAGTCATGACATCGATTGTCAAGGATTGCTTCCTTATGGACCACACTAACTGCGGCTAAGTGTCTTGCTTCCTAGTGCTCTCAAATTTGATGGTGCCGTTCATGGCTACGGGACTAATGAGCTAATATTATGGTGCCGTAGCAACAAGGATTCTTTTAGTAATGCTTGTGTCCTACTAATCTATTTATTAGGCGTGGCACTTAAGCGCAGCCAGTTGATAGTAGAACTAGCATTGGTGGCAAAAGTAACGACTTTTAAAGCCTTTAACCGCGTAAATCACCGAGCATCTCTCTACGAGCTTCAAACATACGGATGGGCCCATTTTCTGATTGGTTGGAATTTAGCTGCCGTGTTCCAGAAGACTAATTTTAGGAGTCGAGCATCTTTTGATTTATATATACAGCAATGTGCACGTCCCCGTGTCAGCCTTTAGATTTTCCTCCGACAGAAACATGGTTGTGCGGCTTCGTGTAGTCCGAAATGTCCAACTTTGATACACTGTTCCTTAAACCGCAGCTTGAATGAGAAAAGGTCAAACTCACTAACGTTTGACGCATGAAGGTGTAAACCTGTACGGTTTCCTAATAGCTTATGAACATCTGTTCGCCGGGGATAGGTTTTGAACATGGCTTTACGAGTGCTCGACCCTAGGATGGTGACGCAAGCGGACCTCGGCTCTAAATTGCAGCCTCTGATCGCAACCAACACCGCGAACTTATAGGTTCGTTTCCTGCGGCGTGCAAGCGTGTAGCTCATTTGTTCTATTTTCTTTCAAACGCCTAATGAGTATGTAAAGTCCCTTGTTAAGCGCGCGGTTTATGCTTCGCAAGCCATGTTTCCAATCGATTTGGTCAAAGATGAAGCCCCAAATACAAGGTCAAATAAAACTGAACTGATTATTTCACAGGCTAAACCATCGGCCAACAAAAACTCTAACATTGTACAGCGGACCTTTTCACTTTTTATGAGGAAACTACATACTGTCGTACTACAACTTGCTAACTCCCAAGCACTATTGTTGCCAGCTTCTAGAACGTCGCCGCAAAAGAAACTGCAAAATTAAAATCTTAATTTGGCTGCCAAAGGCGCTTGGATCAAAATTAGACGCATTTCCTTCTCTTAGCATTTGTCAGCAGCGCAACACTTTTACTATCTTTGTAATTCCTGGGCCCAAGGTTCTCATTTTATCAAAGCAAAACGTTGCGTTGCACCAGCTGTACTAATTGGTTGTGTTGTTTCCTCGAACAAAGAATTTCGCAGGCAAGCATTGTGTTTATATCCCTTACGAAACCGGGTTAGACTGAGTTATCTGCGGTATAATGTGTATTAAAATGACGCCACAAAGCCTTGTTTCACATCATTGGCACGACTACTTACGTAGACAATCCTAACCTACCCTATGTTAACGGAGGGCTTTGGCGCTAATTTTTCTGGTTATTTAATCCTGCTAGGTTATCTGTTTTCCGCGGGCATTGTATGAAGCTGGATAAACCGCCGTTTGATTACCTTAAAGCGGTGACACGGTTATTGCGTGGAGTAATCTAGCGCTGGAACTCGTTTCCCGAAAATGTTTTCCAGGGTGCTGCGGTTAATTGGTTTGTGGGTCACCTAGATGTTTTTGGTGGCAACGTGATACCTATTCTTTTTCCTGAATAATTCTCTTCTTCATACTTCTATCCTTTTCTTTGATAGTATCCTCTTCCACTAAATGATTTCTCTTACTCTTTACCTTCGATTTTTATTCCTCTTACTTTCTGCACGTAACTGGCATAGTAGGGAAGCCAGTGTAACGAACTTGTGAAGTATCTTGGTGAACCAGGATGTTTTCCAAACGAGATTTGTTTAAGGTCTATCAAGAAGTCGGAGCACCCCCTATTAAATCCTGAAAAAGCGACCTGCGCAAGAAGAAACACTTACGGTATTCATCCTACCGTTTCAGTCTCACCTGATCTTAAACTGGCATTTGATGCTTGACATGCCCACGAAGGATTGATCCAATGGGTTAAATTGTACAGCCATTTCAAGGTTACCGTAAAGTGACAATCAAAAATTCTTCACAAGTTCATGTTTCAAACTTCACAAGTAGTACTAATGTATATAGTTCAGTGTTGTGGGGTCATGTACAGTTCTATGGGAATAACCAGTCTGTCCTCCGGAGCACTGAGGTAGGAGCCAGGAAGACTTCAAGCATTAAGGATTATCGAGTAGAAATAACATGGTAAGTAAAAAGAGCAGGTGATTTCACAGTACACTGCTTTCATTTGAGCTGTGCGTAAAGATCAAGGATGAATTTGCAATAACAGACAAGACGACTAAACATGCAGATATGTAATGTCAAGGCATTACAACAAAATAAAATGTGGAGCCAGACAACTAGCCATTGTGAACTCATGGGATGTAGCATTATTAGATGGCCAGGCACAGCCGTCATGTCATAGTATATTTAAGCGGATATTCGTGGCTCTACCGGAAAACCTGCTCAGCAAATGCCACCATGCCCTAAAACCCTGCCATCGATCCATTTGTATGGCAAGGTGCAAATAGCAACGCTCCTTATTGACCAATCATTGACAATGTTGGTCGCAGTCAGGCCGCACTCAGATTTTTCGTTAGCTGATGTATGGTAGTCGAAAGTTTGTTTCGTCCTTAGGTCTTGTCCTGTTAAGACAATATCGTTTAAACTGTTTCGCAGCTGGAACTCAGGTCACGTCAAGTCCTACCAAACGGACGACAAATGATTTCCCATAACAGGCGTCCAGTTTCTTGTGCCGATAAATGAAGCTGCTCCCGGCACCTTGACTTTGGATGGACTTCTTGTTTCTTCAAAGGAACGAAGCAAGTAAAGAACAATCTTTGCAATTTCATGTGTCAGCACCAAAATACAATACATATTCCAGTACAACTACAATATCTCTGGAAAAAATTAAACAAACAATAATTTAAGCCCCTTTTGATGGCTCCTACAGACTCACACTCTACAAAATCAGAAGGTAGTTTATTCCAGAAATTAACTACACGGTTCATGAGAAATTTGCTCTTATGTCCCAACGAGCTGTTTGTTTTTTGAGCTGCAGGCGATGTCCGCTTAGGTGGTCTGACATAGCGGACTCATACAGATAGGCGGGATTAATATCACTAAGTCCGTTAATGATCTTAAATGTCTATCAACTCCTCTCTCAACCTACGCCGTTCCAAGGAAAGTAATCTCCAGCTACTTAGACGATCTTCGTACAACATAACTCGTTGACCTTCGATCATTCTGATCGCAAGTTGCTGAATCTTTTCTATACAAATGACGTCACTCTAGTGGTACGGTGCCCAGGCCTGAACACTACTTAAGATGTGGACTAGCCACTGCTTTATTTAACGATAATAATACCTCTGCTTTAGTGTTACTCAGCGCCTACCTAAAATGAAAGGACCTGTCGCGCTTTATTGGCAGCATGGCAATACTGTGCCGAAGGTTTAAAATTGTTCACTACATGCCATCTAGATGACGGGCTTTATGAGTACACCGCAATGATAGAGAACCTGCAGAATACTGAACTGCGATTCCGCTGCCACTATTGGTCAATATCTGACTTTTACTGGCTTTCAGAGGGAGATCCCATTGGCTGGACCATTTCACCACAGTGACGGCGTTTTTAGCCAGTGTCGCTGGGTTTCACCTACTGACTAGCTTCAAGTCATCTGCGAAGGTATAATAGGGATCCCCGAGAAGAGAAGGCAAGTCATTTATAAACAAAGAAACAAAAATAGACCAAGTACCGAACTTGGAGGACACCGCGGTAGGCATGACCATCACTAGAATTCGCTTCCCCAAACATGACTCTGAATGACCTTCCACTTAACAATTAAGTGAGCCACAATAATAGTTGAAGATGCAGTCAAACCCATGTCAGCTTCTCAGTTAATAGTCGATGATTCACTGAGTTACAGGCTTTACTGCAGCTCGTGTGGCACACCTCTACCAACATGCATAAAATGTTATGCTTTGGACGCCTGTAAAACCACGTACCGTCTCTTGGGAGTATCCAAGAAACACTGTGTTGAACGTTTAGTTGTGCAGGATTATAGGATAAGCCTAATGGTTCCGGTCCTGAAGTATGGCAAATTGTCCAAGATAACGAATAGGAATTCTTCCCGCCGTAAGTTATGTTACTTAGAAACAAATGCACTCACAGCCAAGTGAACGGTAAAATTAGTGTGCGAAGATCCAGACATGCGTTAGGTCAAAAGAAGTTGTCCAGTACTAAAAGCGACCAGACACATTCGTTCCGGAAGAAGGAAAAAGTAGCATTGATTTGCACAATTTTAGGTAGAAAAGCTTAGTATCAGCAGGATAGCCTGACTTCCAAATAGTTTTGGTTATAGGTCTGGGCAAGAAGTATGAGGTTGTTAGGTCAGCTGAACCCAATTGTTCAGGCCTACAGCGAATGGTAATAATCCTATAAAGAAAACGTAATAAAGTGATTAATTTGTCGCAACGGCAGCGGAAGGATCATTCATCCATTTCTAGGAAACTAAACATTTATTCGTTAAAGTGTGCTGAGACCGCAACAAACGACGGTTCTTCGGTTGATAGCCATTGTATTCGTGAAAACCTCGGGAAACTAGGCAACGAACAAAGGCAACCACACAAAGAGACAACTGGGATACATCCCTAAAGCAACCTAAATTTAGTATTTAAATATCTCATATAGGTGTGTTTCATGCAAGGAAGTCAGCTACAAAAAAGATAAGTACACTTGGAATAAATAATTAACTATGAGATTCTCAGTAAACGGACCGGGAAGCTCACATCTCAGTTTTGCCTGGCAGCGGGTTTGATCCGGTAGCTATGCTAGGCCAACTGGAGTTGTTACTGTTAGGTGCCGGTTGGCATATCTATGTATATACGCACATCATAGTTTGGCTTGAAGAATCCGCTGTGTGGGTTGCTAGAAGCAGCCCCTATTGAGACTTCGGGATCCCTTGAGGTAGACCTCGGCCTTTCCGCTCACAAAGACAGTAAGTGAAATGGAAACCTCATGGTGCTTCTCATCTCAACACAGACACCCCACGACAGCGGTTTTGTCTTGGTTTGGACTCATCAGGAGGAGATAGCCTTAGTTGGGCTAGAAATCAGAGCCTAGAGGCTCATGCTTGATACCATAAGCACTATGCCATGGAGATCCGCGAACGAAGCTTGGTACAGCGCAAACAAATTCAAAGTTGGACTTGGATGATTTGCTGTGTGGTCGGGTTGCTACAAGCAACCTCTATTAAGACCTCGGTTCACTTAAGGTGGACCGCGGTCATTCCGCTTACAAGGACCGTAAGTAAAATGAAACCACATGGTGCTGCTCATCTCAACAAGGGAACCCTACGACCGCGGTTTCGTCCTGGTTTGTAATCATCAAGAGGAGATAGTCTGAGTTGGACTGCAACTCAAAGCAGCTCACGGTTGAAGCATGGTTGACTATAGTACGCATGAATCTGAGAGATTATATCATTTGATGCATACTATTATTGGAAATTTGATGAGGTTGAGTCTGAGGTAACAAAATTTGCAAATGCCACAGTTTTTACAAGAACACGGCTGCGACGCGACAGTGCTAGGAACGGCAAAGAGCGAAGCGGTTTCCAGTGGAATACCCATGCCAGTACGCGCAGTATCCCTGTGTTCATGGCAGGCATAGCAACCTTCGTAAGGAATGGTAAGTTGATATTATGACTGTATAGTAAAGGCTACACCGTTACAGGATGCTGGATTGCAAGGCGCCTTTCTTTTCCAAGCTGAAGGGTACATTTTACGAACAAGTGGAATTGCATTTGTGTCACCGTTATGATTGTCATTTTGGGAAGCTAAGGCTATATCCACAAAACAGGCGGTTGACGTAGGCGAAGGAGAAAGAGGGGGTTCCTTATGTCCGTGTTCAAAAGTGGTATGGAAATACGTAAGCACATTTCCATGGCATATGGGCGGAATTCAAACTCGGATGGTCTGAGGATGCTCAGAAGGCGACACAAGAAGAGAAACACAAGGGAACTAGGCGAGTTGACAGAATGTTTTGAGCGGCGCGACCCCTGTTGGGTGTTGGAAGAGGGCAAAGTGGTGAGATAGTTATTCTTACTGCCATCAATAATGCAAGCAATTGCAGAATGATACGGCGAAGTAATTTTGGCGGACGCGACTTACCAAGTGAATTATGGGAAATAAATTTTGTAGCACTGTATGCTAGTAGATATAGCTGGTGTTGCGCATCTTTGCTAAGCTTTGCCGCCGAACAAGACCTATAAAAGTTATGGGCAAGTTGTGGAAGCGATGAAAGAGACGCTAACTTGCACAGAATCTGTACGAAAACTTGCCATGGATGTATGCATGGCTCAGTTGCGGGTGATGATCTACGATTTTCCTAACGCATAGATTATGTATTGCCGTTTTCACGTGTAAAGGGATATGTCAGGCCCGGATATTCGTCTTCTCAGAACGAATTCAGCAAATAGAAGCCTTGTATGGGCTTTAACTTATTCTGCTATTTTTAGCTTATCCCCCTTCGCACAGGGAAGATACTAGCCACCATCATGCGATTTTCTAACCACATTCTTCAAAAGCTATTGATGTGCATACAATCAAAAGACAACTTGGTTTGCACTCTGGCCTATACCATTTAGCCAACTACCACCAGTGTTTTCCCTGTGCAACCTTTCTGCCTAACTGTCGCAGTGTATTTTGGGGAGCCTCTCAAAATGTATCATTGGGATACCGACAAGGTTTTCTTGCCAACCTCTAGTAAGGACGACGGGACATGGCCATTTTCGGACTACGCATCTAGACAGCGCTCCTAAAAATTGGAGACCCCGACTTGAGTTCGTTCTATCAGATTCAGCTTTCATCATCCTGTGAGTCGTGTCCATTTTCCTTGTTCTTTTAATTGCTTTCATGTATGCAAATATGATGGATCAGCAAACTGGGGAGATTAACACCGTATCTATTAGCTTCTTACCAACATTTTGGGTACAATGTCCACAGCTTGGGTTTTTTCAGGCCGAGTCATTTTTTGAAATTAATCGCATAAATAGCGATGTCTTAAAAGTTTATTATGTGATTTTTAAGCTTCCACCTGAATTATTACATCTGGCATAGGATATCCTGAAAACAAGCCTAACATACCAGCAACTAAGGGACTTTTGAATTCTCGAGCTTAGCCTTCGTGAGCGTAAGAGAGTGCAACGTCTACTTATAGAATAACAGTTAGGCGATCGCACTCCAACGCAACTACTGCGAGCCATGCAAGCTCTGGTAGGTGACAGCCCTCCAGAGAATTCCATCTTTAGGCAGTTATTTTTGCAAACGGCTCCATACACACGTGCAACAGATACTGGCTAACGCTCATCAGGATACCGACTTAAAAGACTTAGCCCTTATGGCTGATAAAATAATGGAAATACAAGCACCCACGATTTCAACTCCGTCGCCTCCTATAACTGACGATTCGCTTGTAAAGCTGTGCACTCCCTGCAGCAGCAACTGGCTTCCGTTTCCAGCACCCGCCGAAATCGTAATTCTCGGTCAGGCCAGCGGCGTATTTGCAGCGCTAGTCGTTCACATAACATTTGTTGGTATCACTGTAGGTTCAGTAACAAAGCTCGGAAATGCATAAAGCCGTGTCGATTTTCCATTTCGGGAAACACACACGCCAGCTCGTATTGGCGCGGACGCAAACTGGCATATGCGAGCCAGATCGCCTCATTTATCTGCGGGACGTAAGGTCTGGTATGAGATTCCTCGTAGACACTGGTGCTCAAGTCAGGGTGGTTCCTCCAGGTCCGGAGGACTTAAGGCACTGCTCTGTATACAGCCTGCAGGCAGTAAACGGCACGCCTATCCAAATCTATGGAGAACGGTCTATCACGCTGAATTTAGGACTCCGTAGGCCTGTTTCTTGGATTTTCAATGTAGCAAAAGTGCCCACTGCCATTCTAGGCCTCTATTCCTTCCAGCATCCTGGCATTATTGTCGATCCCAAGTGCTGCCAAATAACTGGTGGCCTAACGCAGATATCCCGGGCTGGTTTTAAAGGGTCCATTATGTCTATGCGTCCGCAGCTTGCCCCACCAAGAGCCACTCCAAAGTACTTGGATTTGTTACGAGAATTTAACAGCTTAACAAAGCCTGGATACCAACCCGGTGATGTCAGACATGAGATCGTCCATGGGATAACGACAACAGTCCAGTCTACTATCGTCCGCCGCTTTTAGCGCTCGATAAACTTTCTGTAGCGAAGGCTGAATTGGACCATATGCTACAACTGGGCATAATACGTCCATCCAGCAGTATGGGCATCGCCCCTACATATGGTCCCGAGAAACATGCCTGGGGATTTGAGACCATGTGGTGATTATCGGGGACTAAACGCTATCACCGTCCCAGACAGGTATCCCATTCCGCAGCTCCAGGATTTCTCTTCCTCGCTATATGGAAAACACGTGTTAAGTAAGATAGATTTAGCACGAGCGTCTTACCAAATGCCTGTCCATCCTCAAGATATTCATAAGACTGCCGTTACCACAACTTTTGGCATATTTTCGTTCTTGCCAATGTCATTAGTCGCCGCAATGCAGCTCAAACATTTCAGCGTTTTATGGATTAGGTTATTCTTGAGCTCGATTTTGTTTTCCCCCACACTGACGATGTGTTTGTTTCAAGTTATAACCGGGACGAAGACTTGCGTCTACTGCGACATTTGTTCGAGCAATCTGCGCATTATGGGGTGGTTATCAATGCCTCCAAGAGTCAGTTTGGTGTTGATACGGTAGACTTTCTTGGTCACCGTGTTTCCTCCGCTGGAATTACACATCCTACCTTACAGAGTGACAACCATCACTGAATACCCTATCCTTGATTCCCTCAAAAAGTTACGTCGGTTTGTAGGCATGGTTAACTTCTAGAGACCTTTCATCCCACACTGTTCTGAGTTAGTCCAGCCACTTGCCGAGCTACTCAAATTAGATGTCCTATAATTCAGCTTCACGGAATCTGCCAAGCGGGCATCCACTGAACTACAACATCAGCTAGCAACTGCCACCCTTCTCGTGCATCATGATCCCAAGGCTCCGTTACAATTAACGGTGGACGCTTCAGATGCAGCAGTAGGTGGTGTGCTCCAACAGCGACAGGAAGGTGAATTGTATCCAACTGCCTATTTCTCTAGGAAACTGCAGCCTGCAGAACGACGTTATAGTACGTTCAGCCGAGAACTCCTGGCTATTTATCTCACTGTGCGTCATTTCTGACATTACTTGGAAGGGCGTACATTCACAATAATCACCGATCACAAGCCGCCAACGTATGTACTGCGTTCGGCTTCTGATTCACTTTCCCCACGAGCAACTAGACAACTAGATTATATCTCCTCATTTACCTCCGACATTCGGCATTTGTCCGGTGTGAACAACACCGTAGCAGATGCCCTATCACGGGCGGAATTCAATACCCTCCTTGAGTTTTCCCCCATTGATCTTCAAGAACTAGCCACAACACAGCACCAGTATAAGCAGTTTCTTCAACAACTGCACGAAACCAACTTACAGGTAAAGCCCATCCAACTTTCTGATAGTTCGGATGTACTGATGTGTGACGTTTCTACAGGCAAGCCACGGCTAGTGGTTCCACCGACCTATCGGCGAATCAATTTTGATTCACTACATGGTCTATCACATCCAGGCTTCCGTGCAACGCACAAACTCATTTCCGACCGTTTTGTGTGGCCGGCACCGAACAATGACGTGCAGACCATGGTGAGGAATCGTCTCCCATGTCAACGTTCAAAAGTGCACCGCCATACACAGGCACCTCTTGGCTAGTTCAGCGTACCCGGCTGCTCGTTTTAGGCATGTGCACATCGACACCGCCGATCCGCTTCCGCCGTCGAGTAGTTTTAAATACCTACTTACTTGTATCGATCGTTATACTCGTTGGCCCGTGGCAATACCCATCGCGGAGGTTTTCGCAGAGACGGTAGCACGTAACTTTATGGTTCATTGGATCGCACATTATGGTGTCCCATCCACCATAGCACCGGATCGCTGTGCGCAATTCGAATCAACCCTCTTTCGAGACCTCACGACTATCCCCGAAGCTAAACGAATAAGAACAGCTGCGTACCACCCAACAGCGAACGGGTTAGTCGAACGTTTCCACCGCCACCTCATCTTTGATGGCATGTCCTGACACTAACAGTTGGACAGAAATCTTACCGCTGGTTCTATTAGGTCTACGAACGACGTTTAAAGCTGATTTCCTTTGCTCCGCCGCGGAGCTGGTAAACGGTACCAAGCTGAAGCTCCCGGCTGACCTCGTTCAACTAATCGACGTCAACGATCTAGATCCCTCAACCTTTGTTCATCGCTTACGTTCATCCATGCCTGAATTGCATTTTACCGCAACACGCGCACAAAATAACAAGTGTTACCAACCAAAAGTGCTGACAAATTGTTGACATGTGTGGCTACGAAACGATGCAGTCGGCAGGCCTCTACAGCCACCGTACGAAGGGCCATTTGAGGTGATCGCTAGACCAGCAAAACATCATATGATCAACAGGAATGCTAAAGTCGATGTAGTTTCGGTAGACCGACTCAAGCCATCGTATATCGAACTACCTTGTGAACAACAATCGACAGGTTCTAAAAACAACATATGTACGCAGGAGTCATCAAAGCACTTTGAAAATGATCCTCAATCATCAACATCTATAGCTAAGCCAAAATAGACTAGTACGTGGCAAACACGATCAGGTAGAAAAGTTCATTTTCCAGACCGTCTAGCGTATTAGACATCTTAAGTATAACAACTCGCTGTATTGTCCACCATGTTATATTACCTTCTGTTAGTTTTCTTTCCTGCTTGTTGCTTTCCAGTGTTTGCCAAGAAAGGAAAGAACAGCCTTAGCACGAATAGGAACATTCTCATGTCGACAACGGACATAAAGATTGTGCCTGACAACAACTGCAACTTAAAAATCCTTGTTGCACTAAAACATTATGCTTCCACATTTTCATTGTATCTTAACTAATAACTTTACCTGCATGCCCCCCGTGCATCAGCCTCGGGAATTTTAAGCGACATTGTATCACATAGATGTCAGTTTCCCGGCCATTACCAACGCGATTTTTATTCCTGGTTGCTTACCACCGTGGGGCTACCGAATTTGTTGGGAGGGATGTAGGAGCTTTAACTCATTCTGCTATTTTTGTTTTGTCCCTCTTCGCATAGGGAAGATATTAGCCACAACCATGTGACTTTCCAAACACATT